>PVJA010000002.1:0-41691 GCA_004027025.1 Myocastor coypus | reverse complement strand
TGAATAATTTTTCCCAAGTCTATGTTTTCGAGTGGAGATCATTTTTCTTCTGTCTCAATTTTCATCACCTTCTATACATGAACAGTTATGGAATAAATTATGGAATATACTTTCCATAAATATAAAAATAATTATTATAATTTACACAATGATAATGTGCTCAAAATTGTTAATACTGACTAAAATTAAAATCTTCAATAACGTCTATAAAATCTTCTTTAATGTCTATGTTGGTGACATCTGGTGGCTCACAGGGAATATTACATTAACTCGTTAGTTTTAACCTCTGAAAATATTTCTATTTTAGTAGATTCACTTGCCTGTATTCTTGTAAGTCAGTCCTAAAAGGTTTATTTTCCTCATTGTGTAATGAAAATATTAATATTACATGGCATTTTGTTTTCTGACATGTACAAATCTTAAATTCAGTTAATAAAAGTACCCTATATTTTTTATATGAGTTCTTCTTATGCCTAAAAGAAAGTAGGAGGTGGCAGCACACATCTTTGTAACCTGTAGTCTTTACTAGTTTAACTCAGAACTGAACCAAGTCTAAAATATTAATCATAATCTATCCTTTGTATTTGGTGTGAGCACCTGGGGCAGAAGAAAATCGAGCATCCAGAAGATATGAGTCTCTGACCAGCCCAGCCAGCACCGAATTCTGCAGGCCTAAGTCAGTCACTTGACTCCTTGAACCTCAATTTTATGATCTGAAATATTTAGGTTAAATATCTTCCATTTTGAAAATTCTTCAAGATAGGGACTTAATAGACAGTGATGTTTAATTACAATGACATAACTCTCCACTGATATTTGGCTTTTGGTGCATAGAGAATAGGTATTTTTGAAAATGATAATAAGCCTTCTTTAAATTCATATTCAGTATTCATATAACATCCATTACTCCAGCACCCAATGGGGTAACTCAAGAGTCCCAGGACCATTGGCAAGGAGCCAAAGCCATTACAGTCACAATTGTGAATAAATTAGAAAGAGCTTAGGCTCAGTTCCTCACACTCAAGAATTGAGTAAATGTTCCTGCTGCTCTATTCCTATTCAGAGCTTTCCAAAGCATGTTAGAGACCAGATTCATTAGAATCATTTGGACATTTGTTAAGTATATGTTGCCCCTGGTTCCTCTTAAGCCAATTGAAGGGGGATAACTGAAATTCACATTTTAACAAGCTTCCCCGGTGATAATGGGTGGCTAGACTGGCTTCGGTACTACTTAGCACTATCCTAATCCTAAAGCCACAGAGACGTAGACAGACGGGGATATGTGGTGCCATACACAGTTTTTTAACCCAGGGCTTCCAAACTCAAGTGTTGGTAGCACCCACAAATATATCTTATATGAAAAAAAAAATGCCTGAGGAGGAAATAAGGGGGACTCTAGACAGCAGGTCTCATGCAAAATGGGTAGCTTTTAATTAGCTGTAGTGGTGGCTGCCAGGAGGGGAAGCTTCCAACGGTTGCCCTGTGCTTTGTAAAAACAAAGATGAAAATAGGATTCTTACACCAAATCTTCAATTTGTTGGAGTTGGAACTGATTCAATGTAAACTAAATGAAACACATTTGTGGGCTGCAGTTTTTTCTCTCTTTCTCTGTTAAGTCCAATTCTTATTTATATCCTCTAAATCATTTTCTCTTTTTTCTGTTCTACTACTCTTTTCAGTCTAATGCAATTAACTGGCTGGGTTAATGTACAGACCACATTACACAGAATGGCCACTCCATCTTTTCAATTGTCATATCTTTTCTAACTCTTATATTATGCATGGAAATTTGTCTCCTCCACAAAGCATTTTGAAACTTTACTTTCCATAATCTGTGAACAAACTCTTGCCAAGTTCCTCTTAACCATCTTTTCTGTGATCTATTCACTTGAAAAATATTATCCATGTACTCATTTTCACACTGTAACACAAATTATGAGCTTTAGCTTCAATAGGTGGAGATAAATAATGCTTCTAATATTTTTGTTAATGAATAAATGAGTGTATATTATACAGTTGGCTAGGCAAATAAATTTAAATACTGGGAATCATTATTTATTCATGATTAAGTATCTACTGCTTACTCACCATTACCTTTATTAAAGGTAAATGGTGTGAAACAAAAAGGTAAATGGTGTGTTCTTTTCTCTTCTGTCTAGAGTAAGGATCAGATTTTAAAAACACAAAAATATCAAGGATGTTTTCCCAATAAGAAAATAGGAAAGTAGTCTTTCATGAGGTATTTTGCTGAGCTTGACCTATGTCAGGGCAATAGAAAGCATCCAGTGAAATGGTAAAAGGAAGAAATTGAAATAGAAACTTAGAAACTTTTATAAAATAAACACTATATCTCATGTTAGAAAAGAACTTTATACCTGAGTAAAAGCAGACATCTGACAAATCAGATGTGATGTTTTGGTGCAATTTGCTAGCTACTTCTGCTCAAGATGAGCATTGGGGTAATGTCCCAGGTGCTTTAGGGGAATCTCAAGGTCCTCTGAGGAGAACGAAAGCACATTTTTCTAACCAAAGTTCCAAAATAGTGCTGTGTGAAACTTGAGGTGCATGAAGCACTATCAGTTATCTTCACAGATTCCTACTGGTTATCTAAAGGAAGCTGAGAATTTATCATAACCTGGAACACTTCCAGAAGCCACTATTTCTGAATATATGACATATCATCAAGACTCATATCATTGTAAAATGATATGACTCAATTAATTTGAATGAAGATAAAAGATACCTAAATTTTATGTCCTATAATAAGCATCATTTATGTGACACATTAGCAGAATTTATTGAGGTTGGTGATTTATTGAACGTTAGCTGTGATCATGGTCTTGTATGAGATATTAGAGAAAGAATAAAAATAAACACTAAAGACCAACTCCACTCCAGGATAACTTAAATTCTGTCTAAAGACCACAAATGAAGTGTAGACATAAAACACCTCATAATGAGGTGCGAGTTTTTAAATTAATTAATTAATCTAATAAGAACTTGGAAGTTTTAAGGAAGTAAGGAGTAAAGTTAAGTGGTAAGAACTAGGGAAATTAAGCCAGGCTTTATTTTATTTTTTTATTTTTTGGTACTTACTGAGGATTGAACCCAGGGCTTCACCACTGAGCTACATCGTAAGCTTCTTCTTACTTCTTATGTGGAAAGAAGTTCTAACTAAATTGGGTTGTAATTTGTTGTATTACCTTTGCAAAAATTGGGTTGTAAAGGTAATAAAAAGTGGACAATAAGACTGTTTAGACCCTGCTCTAAATGCAGCTTGGTATAGACATTATTTTTCTACTAGCTGTATACCTGAAAATAAGACAGATTATCAAATGAGAGAAAGAAAAACTCCTAACTTCATTGTCCCCAATGTATTTAGGAAAAAATTAAAATTAGCTAGAGTATGAAATGTAGGAGAGTTGTTTAAAAGATTTTTAAAACTAAACATGAATATAGGTCATATATAAATAAAAATTAGATCATGCAAAATTATATAAAAGTAGAATTTTGAATTTTTTTTTGTTATTTCTTGAGGTAACATCTCTTCGTATAAATTGTATTCTGAATTATCCTGAATTTTCCTTCAAGCAATTTTTAAGAAACCCTAGTACAACTAATCTAAGAGAGAAATGATACTTTCGCTATCCATTACCTCACACTATAATTTTTTCCCTACTAGTAACTATCTTTTCTAGCTTAATCTCTTGTTGGTATTAAGTTGTGGATCATTACACAGCCGAATCGTTAACTGAATCATGTCATGTCCCATGGAGTTTTAACATGTTTAAATTTTCAAAACTTGACTTCATGTAAGAAAATGAAAGGTATTAAAAAAAGAAAAACAACTAAAGCCCAGGTCTCCCCAAGCTCTGACAGCTTGAAAGGAACTCCAACAGAGAAACAGAAGTCAAATGAAAACTCCTGGAGCTTTAGCCCGCCCATACAAGACCCTAATTGGCAGCCTTCGTAGGGAATGTGTCTGTCATTCAAGAACTATATATTTTATTTCCTGATGAACTTTAAAAATAGACACTGATTCTGAAATATGTTCCAAAATTAAAATAACATTAATTTGGTATTTTATAAAAATTTTTATTTAATGCATCCTTGTATTACTAAATGTATTTGCTATGTATTTCTTTATTACTATTGCCCTAGAGAGTAAAATATCTGTGCTTAAATATCTACTTTAGATTCCAGAACTTTTGGAAATATAATCATAGTCTCACATTTTAATTTGAGGTTTATATATTTAAAATTACTCTATGTAAATGTGAAATACTTCAAAGTCCTGCTAGCTACAAAATAAAACAGGCCTAATGCACACTTGTGAAAATTAGTATGAATTTTCATTGGAAAAAATTAGTGTTATTGCTTCCTGAAATGTCAAACAACTTTGAAATAATATGGTTTTAAAATCCTGTACTCTTGAGAGGGATTACTATTTGAAGAATATGTGACTTCCTAAAGCTCAGAGTCACTGGTAGGTGCTGAAAACAGAACAAATGAATCTTGACTCTCAATTTGTGTCTCTAGCTTAACCACATCAACTGAACAATTTTCTTTCATCTGTGTTTTATTATAACATAATATCCTGTGACCAAACAGACTAATCACCTCTTTAGAGAATTACCTTAGAGTTATGTGGTACACATTTTTAAAGGACACACTTTGTGAAGATTTATACAACGTAGGGACTGTCATGCAGTTAAATAATTGCTGGCTATTTGCAGGACGGTTTTCATTTCAAGGAGTCTTGGTTTTACAAATACATATAAGCTACTTAGAACAATAACAATAATCTTGAATTTATGCTGTACTTTTATTCAAGAAACTTTCAGCTAGCTCATACACAGTGCATGAAAAGGAAGATGACTTCCACATCTTATCTTTATTTAGATGTAGAGTAACTAAGATGTGGACCAAAGAAGAGTGCTTCTGGATCCGAAGGACAATAGTATTCATCATGACCATGAAGGTAGGCTATTTCACTTCCAATCAGCATTGGTAGGCTTTCCAATTTGCATCACATGTGGTTATTGCTGTTAAGTACTGAAGTACCATTATCACCTCACTGCATTTCACTACATGGCAAAACATTTCCCACCTTAGAGCTCATGATAATGTGTTTCTACAGTTTTCTCTTTATTTGACTACTTTAAAATTATCCTATACCTTAAATGAAGATTTCCCTCTGATCTCTCCTCGCTTTTCTTTCTTTGTTTCTGTCACAAATTTTCATGGTTTCAATTATTGCTTACATGAACCTCATTCTAATGTGAACAGCACTAACTTTACCTTACTCATAAGAAACAGTCATTATCTTTGAGCCACTGCCTCCTGGCTTTTCATTAGCAACTTCAATGCAATGTGTCTCAACTTTCCCTTGCTCTTTAATCTTGAAGGTTTCAACCCCATATGCCTTTAGTACCTGCTCTGTGATGTGCTATATGAAAATAGACTTTTCTTTCCAGATTGTCTTATAATTGGTTCTTCATATGTCTTTTACCCCAGCTGAATTACATGCTTACTGTGAGCGGGTTGTTACTGGTCTTTGTTGTTCTGGTACTCAGAAAAGGGTAGCATCTGGCCAGTGCACAGTGCATTTTTGGTGACTGAATAAATGACCAGTCACTGGGTAGAGATATGGTAAATGTTTAACATGTGTGAAATGGAAGGATATCTATTTTCTGCAAAACAAGAAACAACAATGAGAACTTCAGCCTTGGCTTTAATAATATTGCCAGAAACAAAATGTTGAAGTCCACTGAATGTGCTGGAATACCATTGTAATGTGTATAGTTACTGTGTTGTTTTGGGAAAATGATTTTAATAAAATTATACTCTCTTTAGAATGAATATCCATCCTCAAGAGAAGGGGTGGTAGTCTCTTAAGTCATCCTTAGGAAGGGAAGCCATTCTATTAGTTTATGTAACTCAAGTGTTAGATTTTTATAATTATGAAGGAAATACAACTGAGGCAAAGCATTTCCAATCAAATAGGATTTGATTATCCAGTAATGCTAAATAGAAGGTTCATGACCTGAGCCTAATGGGCCCTTTACAACTTGTAGTGGACAATTAAGCGACTCAGCAGTGAAACTGACATTGAGGAGCAGATTTTGCCTGCCAGCGGCTCTCAGGGTTTGGATTTCACTGGATCATGTTCGGAAAGGTCAGCACTGGCCAGATGACCAGTCCAGAACTGCAGATGGCAACGCTGGTCACCTGACCACTCTGGGGCTCCCCAACCTGCTGCAGGAGATCAAGTTCACTGAAAGGTCACAGCAGGCCCTGTGACACTTCTCAGGAAGACCATAATTCCTGAGTACTCTCTTTTCTTCATTATGTGAAATAAAATACATACTTCAGCTCTCAGTTTTTGTACCATCACAGGGTAAGTATTGTCTACCTGCAGTGATTGCTCAAAAGGGGCTCTCTCTCTTCAGAAGAATAGTCATGTTTTATAAATAAAGCAGGATTTAAATACTCACCAACAACTTTAGAGACGTAAAGTAGTCTTCAAATACAAAATGGAAGTTACAAGCTCTGTGTCCTTGATCTGGAAATGCCGTCTCCCTGAGCTTCAATTTTATTTCCAACCATAAAACGCAGAAAATAGTGCTGTACCTCTAGGGCTGTGCCAACCTCAATGTGTTGTGAAACTCAGCCTGCAAGTCATGGGCTTACAGAACTGTTTGATGACAGCAAACTTTTTTGCTTCTGTTCATGTGAGAGTTGTTATGAGAATTTACAGAGCAGCAATCTGTTAAAAATATTTTTCCTTGTTTTTAGGCTTGATGAGTAAGTGAACTCATATTTCTTACTCCTCATTCTTTTCAAAACTACACTCAGAGAAGAACAAGATGCCTCAAAGCATCACTGGTCCATGACTCTCTAGGAGTGTAAAAGAGATTTGCTTAAACTTGAGCATTTTGGCTATTTCACGGTTAGAAATAAGAGCTTTGAAATTGGTTCAAAACTATTTTATTATTTGTGTTTAAGTAGGATTTTGAAAAATTCTGGTGTTTTGTTTTGCTTTTGTACCAGAGATCAAATCAGAATCTTGTGCTTGCTGGGGAGGTGCTTATGCCACTGGGCTGTCTCCCTGGCCCTAACATTCAGCTAATAGTTGGGGACATTCAAAACTAAATTAGATATAGGGCAGAGAAATTGGGACCTCGCATCAAAATACAATCAGATGCAAGATGTAGTACTGTGATGTTATGTTTCGTGTCCACGTGTCCTCCCCGGGCCTCATGCAGTCATGAAGGCCAGGCTTCTAGAGTTTGTGATGGATTCATGGCTCAATGCTGGGATTATGGGTGGGAATGCTATACCTACCTGGGGCTGGTGGTCTTCACACAACAGAAAAGAAGGAAATTGGCTGTTTCTCTCTCTCTCTCTCTCTCTCTCCCCCTTTTTTGCTCTTGTTGCCTTTGCTGTCTTCTGCTACCTCCAACAGTCTCCCTTCTACCATCCACCCTGCCGTGGTACCAGCTGATTGTGGACTGAAAACTCAACCAATTGTGAGCTAGATAAATCTTTCGTTCTTTAATTTGGTTGTCAAGCATTTTGTCTCAGCTACAAGAGAAAGACAACCAAGGCAAATCATCTTTCAATTTTATGATTTTTTTTTCTATCCTACAGCCTTGTTTCACTCCAACTGCTGGTGTTACAGCAGGGCATTTCATTTGTTCATAGGCCCCTCCTCTTGAGTCTCACTCCCTTAAGGTAAGTGGAGTAGTATTATGCCTATAGCAGGAAGAATTCTGAAATGTGAAAGAGGAAGAAAAACCAGTATTACAGTTGTTTCTGGAATCTTAAATTAGAAGGTTATTTTCACACAAAACCCTCTTGAGAATAATCACAAATGGATTCCACTTCTGGAAACAGACTTGTACCATTCCTAGAGAAACCCTAGAAAATGAGTCTGCAGTGCTCATGCCCAAATACTGATAGCAAACTGCTATTTGGAGGTCAGAGTACATTGTGGCAGCATAAACAAGGGCACAAAATATTGTAATTTCACATGAAGAGCATGAAAAACATTTTTGAGGCATGATTTGAAAATCCTTTCACTAAATTAAAATAAAATGTGCATTGGTTTTTTCCAGTGGTGACCAATTTTATCTGTATGACTTTAACTTACAGAACATGCACATCTGTCTACAGTTAATTCCAGTGGCTCTGACACGTGTCTGGAAAAGCAGTCAAGAACTCCAAGGGAAGAGAGCGCATGTGCAGTCCTTCACGCCAACGTTGGTGGTTGCCTTGCCATGGCTTCAGGCCCTCGGAAACTGAAAGGATGCTGATTTGCATAGCTGATAAAGGGCAAGGAGGAAGGCAGAGAGCCTCACCCTGCTGCTTGTCTCCAAGTAAATACTTCTGGTTCCTTGAAGCAGAACCAAACAGACCAAAACAATCGATTGAATTTTCTAGTTATAACTAGAAACAATAGTTATAACTCTTACTGTGTTTTTCTGAGAATTTGAGAATGAGGCCAGTTTTGTAGAATGTAAGAAAGGACTGTAGTCTTAGAGATACAAATAGCTGCCCCTTCAAGGATTCCTTTCCGTGCACAGGCAGTTAAGTGTGCTGAAGAACCTCTGCTCCTCTGCGTAACACCTGCTCTGCTGTCAGTTTCTGCAAAAAAAAAATCCACAGGAACGTGGTCACCTTTCCTTTCGTGGCGGTCTCCTGTATGTATCAGAGGTGAGATCTGGCTCCAGGAACCTGGAATGTTCCGTTACCTACACGGTTACATTCACATGGTACTGATACATATGTCTTAATTCCTTCACTCACTGTTTCTGTCTTCATTCCTATCCTTGATACTTAGGTACCTAGGTCACAACCAACTCTTGCTGCCTCATTAATTTCTCCTGAGAAAATTGTTCGTGTGGCTGGGGACAAAGCACTTGCTATCTCTCTTCCTATACTTCTGCAGTTCAGTTAGAAAAGGTATGCATTGTGTGCCTCGTGTGCCTCAGAAGTTTGGAAATGTACACAGCTACCACCCCTTCCTTCTCTCTCAAGAGACAATCCTCCTTTTCTCTAGTGCAGGTGTCAACCTAGCTCCACACAAGCCAGGCCTGGCTTATAGGGTCAAGCTGTTCTTTCCTAGTAGGAAAAAAACAGATGAAAATCTTTCACATAGAGGTGTTAAGAGCTTAATGATGAACATTCCCTTGAGTATCTTCGTCTGGAAAGAGATTGCCTAGAGAAGTTATTGATCTGCACAGAGAAATGGATTTCTAATCCTGGAATTTTATCCAAAGAAGGGAAAGAAATTTACTTGGGGTGGGGCTAGAGGGTTTTGTGTTTGTTTGTTTTTTGTTTTTAGTAACTCCAGAAATTAGAACCAGCTAATTCGTCCTCTGTTGTGAGATCCAGATTATGGCAGTTGTCATTGCCTCATATAAACTGAGAACCACTAAAGGACAGGGACAAAGAGAAAGGGAAAGGAATTGGAAACTAAACAACACTGCACAGCAATCCCAGGAGGAAAAAGTTTTTCAATGCATACGCTTTTGAGGAAATTCATTTTGAGATGATATTTGCATGAATTTTATATACTTCTATACCTGTGGATTTTGACAGTTGAATGAAAGTAAAACAAGTACTTATTAGCACAACAAAATAAAAAACTTTAAAAAATGAACTGTAAAGCTGATCTAATCAACTATAGCATTCTTTCCTTAAAGGCATTTCGTTGGTGTTTTTAAATTTTTAAAAGTCTCAGGGGGCCAACAGGATGGCTCAGTGGTCTAAAGTGCCTGCTTAGGAAAGTTTAGGCAGCTTCAGGGAACACGGTTTGATCCCTGGCACCACATGCTGTGCCAGTCCTGCCCTTACGGCAGGCTGAGCCAGCCACAAAAATAAATAAACAAACAAACAAAAGTTCTGAAACAAGAAAAAAAAGTCTCATTTGTTAAATATTAGCATTAAATATGAAACAGGGACGTTCAAAGATGATGTTTAAAAACACCCACCTTGTATCTAGCCAGCTTACTGCAAAGATGGATTTACAATAAAAAAAAATTGATGATATTTACTCAAGATAAGGACAAGGAGAATTATACAGCCCTCTTCCAATTAGATCAGAAGAGAAATCCATGATTCAATGTGAACATTTTGGAGAGGCAGAAAAGGTGGTACAGGTACAGATAGTTAATAGACTATGCTGAAGAAGGAAGTGGCAGAGACAGAAACACAGAGGGTCTGGATTTTCTTCTAATGAATACTTAGCTGTAGGTTAGCATTTCAGTGCAAGGTTGTCTGAAACTTTTTGGAGTCATCTTTAATTCACTGCCATTTTAATGCTGTGGTAACAGCATTTAATGCTGCTTTAATGTCACGATGACATAGCCCAAGCAATGATATGCCCTTGAAATATTTGAAAATCCTACCAATGGATATTTGTGAGGGAGTTTGCAGATAAAGGAATAAAAGCTCAAACACAGGGACTGGTTTCAAAGGAAATGAATGCCATGGTATAAACAATAATTTTTTCAAACAGTAGCTGTGAGTCGCATTAACTATTTTGTCTTTGGGGATTTTTGATATAGCTCACTTAATAAATTTACTGAGATGGTTGATTTAAAATAGGCATCTCATCACTTGATTATTAACTTTCATCCTTTTGATCTATTTTGGCTTTTGTCCCAAGGTTCCAGAATCACCCTTTTCCTTACGTGAGAGGGAATGCTCACCTTACATAGCTATTCCCTCTATCTTTTCTCTCCACCCAGTTTCTATGTCATCCTTCTCTGAAGAATGAAAGTCTCTTGCCAGTTTGTTATTTAGGGAAAAATGATTCTTTTCTTTTCTGCCTTCATTTTGTTTTGCACAAATGTCTTCTTTGTAGAACCAATAAAGAATTAAAGACTATCCCATACGTCTTCAATTACCTTTCCTACAAGCAACACCTAGATGCAGAATTATTTATCAAGTTTTGCTTACTATATTTTGCATAATTTATACATTTTTATTCATGTTTTAAATCTTATGCTATATATGTACATATATACTAGTTATATAATAATAGAGCTCTATTATGCGTATGTATATGCATATGTGTATATGCATACATATGGATATGTTCTTGTCCTTCTTGGCACCTCTCCCAATCCTAGTGCCATCTGTGGGGTATTAAAGAGCCCAGCTTAACTGGTTGGGCTTTGTATAATTCCCTTGCCAATTGACCTTTTTGTTTCTCCTAACAATAGCAGGTATCTAATTTTCAAAGTTGTCTTAAAGAAAAGAGGTATATGTGACCATGCGAATAATCTAGCATAATGCCTTTCATAAGTCAGCAATGAATGTCACTCAGTATTTTTACTCAGGCTAAAGTAGGTGTTCAATAAATGTTATCAGTACCAACTATGGCTCAGATCAGTCCCAGTTCTTCTCAGTATCGTGAGAAAAAGCTTTAAGACTGTCACCAAGCAATACCACATACTTATAAGGATTATCCAAGATGATGCTTAACTTGTTGTATAACTTCCTCAGATTAGGCTGATCCACCTAGTTCATGTCTGAGAGAAATATGAAAAACCACTCATGACACAGAAATCTTAGTTCTCTTTATATTGTCTTTTGCAGCTTTGGCTTTGGCTTTTATTATCTAAAGTACCATGTTTCTCAGTTCTAAACAGAAAAATCTGAGCTCGTGAGTGTACCTTTCATCAGTTGAATACAGAAGTTGTCTTTCATCTGTTATGAGTAAAAACCATAATCGCCCTTTAGAACAAAATTATGTGACAGCAACTATTTTCATTCCAGAGTCAAATGTAATCTAACTGTGTTTAATGCAAAATAAGTGTCATGGTACTTGGAGTCCAATATTAAATGTTTCTTCTTCAATGTAGTTTCTGTTGACTTACTATAGATTTCAGCCTCCTAGTTTGGCTTTTGATACATTAAAAGACAGTGGGGATTTCAGCATAAATCGTTAACTTTGAAAAGTAATCATAAAATATTGTTATGTCAGTTGGGGAACGAAAAGTATAATAATCTGATGAGCCCTAATACAATATAGTTTGTGCAGCTGTTTGTTGAATATTTGTAGTTGTCTAATACCTGGTGTATAGTGACATCTACAGTACAATGTGTGCAATGCATGATGATAAGCTGAACAGGGGATTTTAAGGGGATGCTAAGCTTAGCGTAAACTGCTTTGAATGCAAACAACAAAATGCACTTTCAACATTGACACTGAATAAGGTGGGGACTCTAAATGAATGCAGATGCTCAATATAGATCCCATAAAATAAATAGTTGCAAATGACTAAGGAAATTGACAGGAAGAGAAGAATTTCCACATAATAATAAAATGAGAATTTTTGAAAGGAAAACTAAGGTGAAGATTGGAAACAAAAAGAGGTTTTGAGGGCCAGCCCAATAACTCAGTGGATTAAAGTGCCTGCAGGCAGCCTCAGGGCAATTGACACTGGGCATGGTGGCGCGCACCTGTAATCGCAGCTCTTGGGAAGCTGTAAACAGCTCACTATGCAGCTCACTATGAGTCCAACCTAGTAGTGAGATCTTGAACACCCTGTAGACCCTTGTCTGAGACCCTAAAGAAGAAAAGTTTTGAAAGGAGACTGTGTCATACCCGCAAATGCATGGGGCAGAAGCTCTCTACTAAAAATGTTCATGCAAAATGCGATATAATTCTCTACAAACAAATATAAAACATTATAAATGCAATTACATTTATGTTGTAAATATAAATTATATTTTACTAACTGAAAATAGTATTTCCCAGGCACATCTGGGAAAATAGCAACACAGGAGTTGGGGCAAAGAACTGTAGACTGGTGTAAGGGCTGAGCTTACAAATTCCAGGACTTCTACACCCTCTCTGAACCTTAGTTGTTTTATCTGTGAGATAAAAAGATACGATGAGGCGGTTTCAAAGACCAAATCTAGTTCTAAATTTTTCCAATTATAACTTTGAGGTAGTGGCGACTTCTCTTTTGTAACGATGCTCTGGTAGGTGACGAACGTGCAGTGCAACTTTATGCAGAGCTCTTAACCTCTCTGTGCTACGGTTTCCTCCTTTGTAATTGCAGGAGTGCGAATCAGATGACCCACAAGTCGTCATTTCTGAACTGTAACTGTCCTCAAACATTAGGCTATATTCTCAAGTTCTGTCTAAGGCCCCACTAAATTACAATTCTGCCTCTGGGTAGAAATAAGAGACCCAGTGAATCCCCAAGCATATAAATAAAAGAACCTTATATAATAAGCAGGAATCTATTTCCAAATATATTTACATGAACTTCAAGAGCACATTCTTACTCTATAAATTCTCTTCACCCACCCTATCGCTCTTGAGATTCAGTGTGTAATTGGAGAAGCGATAGAAGAGGGACTGAAAGAAATTTTTCCTTTCCCTAATCTAGTTCTTGATTAAGTGTCATGTTTGGACAAGTGGTATAAAGTGGAAAGGACAGTCGGAACTTTTTAGTTTAGCTCCCCATTATCGCTGAAAGTCCTTATCATTTAAATTGAATTTCCTTCAGAGTTCAGCATAAACTTGTGAAATATCACATACCTTTCCTATGCTTATTCTGAAAAGAAACATTCTCTTCCAACAAATCTATACTATTTACATTTAAAATGTACTATATTCATTCTGAAGAAAGATATCAGTGAAATAGATTTTTTTTATACTCAACCAACAAAAAACCATGTTCTTGATGTCTTAACTTGAAGTAAACCTTGCAACTTTATCCATAAATAAATTAAGGCCAATTTTGTT
The DNA here is from genome assembly GCA_004027025.1 of Myocastor coypus. Classification (NCBI taxonomy): domain Eukaryota; kingdom Metazoa; phylum Chordata; class Mammalia; order Rodentia; family Myocastoridae; genus Myocastor; species Myocastor coypus. The sequence goes on along the minus strand of PVJA010000002.1, from coordinate 27,917 downwards.
GGGTAGATATTATGTGCTATAAATGATGTTAGACCTTAATAGCAATGTGTCCTTAAAGTTTTATAATGCAGTGAAGGCTTCATAACCTTTTGTAAGAGAAGAAAACAAACCTTTAAAAGTATAACATTGTTTTCAAGATTCAATTAAAGTATCATGAACTCATTTGTCTATATGTGGAGTGGTGTGTGTGTGTGTGTGTGTGTGTGTGTGTGTGTGTGTGTGTGTTTATGCATGTATATGGCAAATATGTTATTTCACCTTAACACCTACAATTATCATTAAAGGTTCATTTATTTTTACCTTAGTTGTATTATGATCTAGTAGTCAATCGTGCTTTCAAAATTTCTTTGTAAGAAGGATGTATTTAAGTTTAGGGATAATGCATAATTACATTTTTCTATGCACTCAGGAGGCTGAGGCAGGAGAATCGGTGCAAGTTCGAGACCAGCCTGGGCTACAAAAGTGAGCTCAAGGCCAGCCTGAACTGCATAGTGAGACCCTGTCTCAAAAAGACAAAAATAAAATTATTGGTTTTCTATGAGTTTTGCTAATATCTTCAGAACTAATTCACTACACTGTGGCTCAATCCATTGCTGACCTGTAAAAAGCAAGGAATCTGAGCCATGCCATCTACCACCCACTCACTTATTTGTTCAATTCTAATATCTTTATACAAGAATATCAGAGATGCTAACTGGAGCCCTCCTGGGAAACAGCCAGTTAAGGCACAGTATGAATACAGTTATTTTTGCCTGTGTTTCCACTAGTTTTGTTCATGCCTATATGTCCATAACTAAGTATTCAAAAACATGTGTCTATGCATTAGCTAGTAAAGAAACATACAGTTATCTTTTTTTTTTTTTTTTTTTTTTTTTTTTTTTTTTTTTTTTTTTTTTTTTTTTTTTTTTTTTTTTTTTTTTTTTTTTTTTTCAGCTGAGAAGGCCTATAAGAAATGTCATCCCAGTAGCAACAAGATAACGGGCTTGAATCTCTACTTTACAAGAAGGAAGCAGAGCTCCTTTTGGAAAAGGCTTGCATTAATGAATGCAAGTTTGTAATGGGGGAGGACTTGACTGATAAACAAAAAAAATAGGGAATTCTTCATGAGTAGATTTGTATAGTTATTGAAAATTGACATATGAATAGCATAGACTACAAATACAAATTGATGTTCAAGTCTTGATTTTCTTATGGATAGTGATGGAAATTATTTCTGCTACATGGAAAAAATTAGTTTTTAGACACTTAATTTAAACCATTTAAAAAATTCCAGTGGGGGCCAGCAAGATGGTTCAGTGGTTTAAAGTGCCTGCTTGGGAAAGCTTAGGCAACGGCAGGGACCGTGATTTGATCCCAGGCACCACACGCTGTGCTGGCCCCAACCTGGGGCAGGCTGAGCCAGCCATAAAAAAATTTGAAAAAATAAAAAATCCAAATGGACTAAAGACTTAAATTTTAAAGAAAACTGTGAAGTTATGTGAAGTCACAATCTTCCGTGCCACATCAGCCTAGGAATTTTAAACAATTGAAAACAGAAAATATGAGGGGAAAATATGTAAGTATCTACATTTAAAATTTAAAATCATCCTTTAAACATTATAAACACAAACTAAGAGGTGTTTTCAATACCGTAACCCCACAATCATTAGTATTTGACAAATATAAAACAATTTCATAGTGAACTGTAAAATATAGGAAACTCAATGGAGAATAGAAAGAAACCATTAATACAGTAATTGGCTGAAGTAGAGGCACGGTGATTCGAAAGTTATTTGAGAAGATTTTCAAGCTCATTAGTACTAAGAGAAATCAAGAATACCATTTTAATGGTGGAAAATTTCCGAAGTTACTTCTAATCACATGTTGATGATAGACACTTCTGATGGCAAGTGTCACAGGATGTACCCATAGGCACAGTAGCTTGTTCCCGTTTGTGCCATCACTGCCCATGTTCATACTAATATTTGTATTTATATTCTCTTTTCCTCTTTTCTCTTTCTCTGTTCCTCCTTTCAAACAAACTGACATATGTTGGTTAAAAATTGCCACTGCCATGGAGCTGGGGAGATAGCTCCATAGTACAAGTACCTGCCTGGCAAGTGCAAGGTCATGAGTTTGAACCCCAGTCCTGCAAAACAAAAACAAAAACAGGGTGCTCATATTCTGGCATGAATTATATATCTATATGATCACATAGTAAATATTAGAGGAGACTTCGCCACTGACAGAAAGCCGAGGACAGGCCTGGCTTGAAGGCAAGCGATGGGGTCACATCAACTATTCCTAAAAACGATACTGTTTGCCATGGCAAGTCTGGGTTTACCATTTATAACTGAAGATGTTAATGTGTTACAGCATAAGGGAAGACCAGGTGCATTTTTTCAGACATTGCACTCAGGAAAACATCTATTAAAAGCAGAGAAACACAGTCATTCTTGGTTCCTGGCAAGCAGCAGACACTTAGAAGGCAGTAGCTCGAACTGCCCTTAATATTGCAGCAATCCCAGGAGAAGCTACCTGCCAACATCTTTGTCATAGCTTACAGCCCAAAGAGTCTCCTCAAGGAAATCAAGTGCCATTGAAACTTACACCAAAAATTTCAAGCTTTATCCTAGGAAGTCTGATATTCTTCTTCAAATCAAGCAGTACCACCCCAAGTTTCATGTACAGAAATCACATGTGGAGTGCTAGCTGCTCCAAATACCTTGCCTTTCCTAGACCGTAGGCACAAAGTCAACCAGAAATAAAACTCTCCTAAGCCAGAGCCCTGGACAGCCAGATACGCAAACCGAGGAACTCATTTTCATTTGGGCAAGTGAGAAACAAAACGCAGGCAACTGAAAAACTGCTTCTGTAATGTGCAGAAGTTTCTGTGTTGTGGCATATAGGTATATTCTAATTTACTACTTACTTAGATTTCTTTCATAGAGGTCTCTTCCTATATTTCCCATCTGTACATAGTAGTTTCTATTATAATTTTCCTGTACTGGAACGATTAAATTTGAATTAAGGGTTTGATAGTGCAGTTTTTTAGTATATGCATTTAGATAAAGAACTGCAAGTAATGCATGGAACTTGGTGCTGTGGGTTCTGAAAAGCATTGCTGCTTTATTTCTAGTATCTTTAAATGGTACTTCTGATGTGAAAAAAAAAATTCAGGCTGTTTCTGCAGTTACAGTGTATTACTTTTCAGGTAGATACAACTGGGAATTTTATTAATGTGGGTAGGTGAATATATGTACTAGTCAAAAAGGAAAATCAGGGCTACTCCAAACTACCAATGTATTCTTCCCCCAATACCTACAATGTTAAAATTGGTTGTTCATATCTGTAGAGGCCTGTCCTGAAGTGAATATGAGAAATGTATTTTGCAAAGATGATGTGGATGTAGAAAATGTGATTATCAGGTAATCTGATTGTCCTAGGTTATACCAGTGCCAATTCTAATCTAATAAACTGCATCAATAAAGTTTTTTTTTCATAAGAACTTTAACATGTTATTCAATCAATTTCACTATAAGGTCCAGACTGTTTGTTTTCTTATATTTGTATTTTATTTCATTTTTCCCTTTAAGTGATTATTATTATTGCATGCTGGCAGCATGTAATTACTAGATTCATTGTGGGGAGCTGGCACATGTACATAAGGCACTAATTCCCTTTATGTCTAAGCTGTTTATTTTCTGAATGTCTTTCTTTTTAAGCTAACTTTCCTGGTTTAAAATTCTCATAATCAGATCATGAGTAACTTGATGGAAGCAGGGCTAGAAAATGTGTCACTTAGTACTATTATCAGAATCTCTTTACTTGATTCATTCTAAGTTCTTGAGGTTCTGAAGAATTTTTTTGTTTGATTTATGTCTAAATTTATTGTCTTTTTCCTCTTTAAATCCAGGTAGTTTTGCTGTATTGAATCTGACAGTATGAAAAATGCAGAAAGTAAAAGATAATATAATCTGGCAAATTTTTAGAAGAAATCCAACCTAAGTAACTATATTCTTGTTAATAAATTTAACATAAATAAATGAATAAGTGATTACCTAATTTTATCCTTTAGAGAAAATATTCACATAGCTTTATACATTAGAGAATGTTCAGATGCCATTTATGCTATTTTTACATATCATTTATTTGAAAATAAGTAAAACACAAATTATCGCAGTTTTTGAAAACCTTTCCTAAAATATTTCTGAATATAGATTTTATTAGCTAAAGGAATAGCATTGATTGCAATAAATAATAAAATTTACTGTTTCGGTGTTAGAGTAATGATTTAGACAAACATACTTGTTCAAATATTTCTTCTTTTTTCTTCTTTCTTTCTGATATTCCTACCCTCTGGATAATCTATCCTTTGTAGTTTTCCCACAGTATTTAGACATTCTGATTCATTTTTTTCATTATTATTTACCTTTATCTTGGCGTCAGGAGTTTCAGTGAATATACCCTCACCATCAATGATTATTTCCTCAGTTGTGGCCATTCTACTATGCCCAATCAAAGACACCTCTCAGCCCTGTTCCAGTGTTTTTGATCTCCAGTACTTTGCTGTTTCTCTTAGAATTGTGACTACTTCTGTTACTCATTTGTTCTCACAGGCTGTCTACCTATTGTGTAATATCCTTTAACTTATTACTGATACTTGTTTTAAAGTAAGCATTCTGATGATTCCAACATCCCTGCCATATCTGTGCTGACTTCTGATGTTTATTCTGCTTCCCCAAGTTGTTTTGTTTGTCCCTTAAGTATGACCTATGATCAAAGCAGAAATGAGGTGTTGGGCAAAAGAAAATATGGTGAATAGTCAATTAGTGAGGTAGCAGTGGAGAGATGGGAGGGAGCTTTCTGCAATCCCGCGATCAGCATCCGAGTCTTAATGAGCATTGTTACTTGGCTGTAGGTTTCCCAGGTGCTGTTTGGTCCCGTGAGGCAGTGCAGGGCGGCTGTCGTGGATGGAGATCGTGCTCCCTTGTTGGCTAGCCTCCAACAAAAATGCAATAAAGCACGCTCTCGTAAAATGCGATCGTCCAGCACATACCAGTATTTTTCTCAGTGGCGGATGCGCGTACGGTGGTGGTCCAGTAAGAATGCAAGGGGGCTGAAAATTCCTGTCATCTGGTGACCTTGTAAAAGTCATGACCTCATCCTGGGACCTGGAAAGCACATGCTAGGTGGGAACCTGAAAAGCCTAAGCCTATTACTTTGCATTATATATTTTCTTATTTCAAGATTTGTGATACATTTTTTTCTCATTTCTTAAAATTAGTTGGATATTCTAGTGTCTTTTAGATTTTCCTTCATTGAGTCACTGGAATAAGGCAAAAAGTAGTATTTACTCCTTTTCAAATTTTATTTTGTCTATTTTCAAAGAGAATACAAAGTAGTAAAACAAACCAACATTACAAATGATACAGAATTTCACTAAACAAAATAATTTGGCAATGTTTAGTAAATCACAGATTAGTCTAGATTACCATAACAGATAAAGTATGCAAAATTGGTACAAAAACATTGTAAGAAATTGAAAGAGAGAAGAGAAAAGGAAATTAACTGTTGCTTTTAGTAGACCTGTGGAAAACAGATTTCTTTCATCCTTTTCCTGATCCCAGGTATTCCTTTCTACTGAACAGATTCTTTCCCTTTCACAGTGTCTGTGGTACTCTTCTGATTTCATTTACTCTATTAGGTTCTTACACTAGTGAGACAATCTGATGTTTGCACAGGTGGGTCTGATTTATTTCACTTTTAGTATGGTTTTAGTTGCATTCATTCACCTATAAAGGCCTCGAGATTATCTTTTTTCTTATAGCTGAGCAATATTCCATTGTATAAAAACACCACAGCTTTTTTGGCCATTCCTCAGTTTGTGGGCATTTGGGTGGTTTCCAATATTTAGCTATGACAAATTGTGCTGCTACAAACATGGCTGCACATTTATTGCTCTGTTATGAAGTTTTCAGCTCTTCTGAAAAAATTGTTCAGGAGAGGAAGAGCTGGGTTGGATGGAACCTCTAACTAACCCTAGCTTTTTTGTGGAGTCTCCACACTGATATCTTGAGTGGTTGTACCTGTCTGTACTTCCACCAACAGTGGAGAAATGTTACTTTTTCCCACAGCTCTTTCAGCATTTGTCATTGGCTGACTTCTTGATAACAGCCATTCTTTCTGGGGTGAGATGGAATCTCTGAGTTGTTCTGATTTTCACTTCCCAAATGATCAGTGCTGGGTTGGAGAGATACCTCAGTGGTCTAAGAGCCTGCTTGGCAAGGTCAAGGACACGGGTTCGATTCCCTGTAGCACATGCCGTAACAGCTACCCAAACCAGGCATGGTGGTGTATGCCCGTAATCCCAGTGCAGGGAAGGCTGAGACAGGAGAGTCAGTATGAGTCTGAGTGGCATAGCAAGACCCTGTGTCAAAGAAAGAAAGAAAGAGAGAGAGAGAGAGAGAGAGAGAGAGAGAGAGAGAGAGAGAGAGAGAGAGTGTGTGTGTGAAATGATGAATGCTGTTTTCATGTACTTATTTGCCATTGTATTCCTTGACCTGAAAAGTATATGCTCATCTTAGATTCCCATTTTGGATTAGGTCTTTGGGCTATGGGGACCTGGTTTTTTAAAATTCTCCCTGTCTGTGTTCTTAAGATTTATTAGTTTATTTTATACAGGCTCTCACTATGCAGCTTGGATGAATAGCGATCTTCCTGTATCATCCTTCCCAGTGTTGGGATTAGAGGCGCACACCACCACATGCGATTTCAGTGGCCAGCAGTGTGCAGACCAGCATGGTGTGCAGCACCAGGCAACAAAACCCATACCTTGAGCTTGTTAGGCAGGTGCTTAGACTGCTGAGCTATCTCCCCGCCCCTTAATTCTTTCTATGTTATGGGTAGAGGGTCTTTATTGGAGTGACAGTTGGCTATAATTTTTTTCCAATTTGTGGGTTTTCTTTTTACTCTTGATGATTTCTTTTGAAGTAGAGAAACTTTTCAAAAAGATGATATCCCCAATTTTTGATTCTTTGAAGTATCTCCTGTGCACTTTGATTTTCTTTCATGAACTTTCTACTTACTCCATCCATGCCTTGAAGATTTCTATTTTCCCTTCTAGTAGATTTAATATTTCTTCTTTAACATTTAAATCTTTGATCCATATGGAATGTGCATGGTGATAGACATAGGTCTAATTTTAGCATTCTGCATGTGGAAAGCCAGTTTTTCTAGCACTATTTATTAAAGAGGCTGTCCTTCTCCCAGTGAACATATTTGTCCCTTTGTTAAGTATGTGGTGGTCGAGTGCGTTTGTACTGGCGCACACCTCTTCTAATCTGTTCCACTGACTCTCAGGTCTATTTCTTTGCGAGTACCATGCTGATTCTAATGTAGTAGGGTTTATGTACCAGGGATTATGTTTCTTGTCTTTCCTGTACTGCCCAGAATTGCTTTGTCTATTCTAGGTCTCTTCTGGTTCTAGATGAATTTTAGGAATGTTTTCTCTAGATCTCTGAGGTATACTAATGGAATTTTAATCAGGACTGCATTGAATATACATAACAATTAGCAGAGTATGGCCATTATCACAATGTTGTTTATTTGTATCCTGGAACAAGGAATATCTTCCCATTTTCTGAATTTTTTTTTATCTCTTTTCTGAGTACTGGAATTTTCACCACTCACATCTTTTAGTTCCTTTATTATATTGATTCCTAAGTATTTCATGTTTTTATGTTATTATGAAAGGCACGGTTTACCTAATTTCTCTTTTGATGTGTTGTGTTGTTTTTGTATCAAAATGTTATTGATTTTCAGTGCTGACTTCATATCCTGCTATGCTGCTGAATTTGCTTATAAAATCTACAGGTCTCTGGGTACAGTTTCTGGGGTCCTAAAAGAAAAGTATCATATCATCTGCAAATGATGATAACTTCATATCTTCTTTTCCAATTACTATTCCTTTTATTGTTCTCTCTTGTCTAGTAACTCCGACCAATATTTCTAGAACTGTTTTGAATAGGAATGGTGATAGTGGACATCCTTGTCTTCTTACTGACTTTAACATGAAGGCTTTTATATTCTGTGCATTTAGTATGATGTTGGCATTTGGTTTTTCATACATGGCTTTTATCAGGTTTAGGTAAAAGCTATGTATTCCAAGTTTTTATAGGGCTTTTCTTTTTGTCATGAATGAGTGTTGGACTTTGTCAAAAGCTTTTTCTCCATCTATTGAGATGATTATCTGATTTTAGTCTTTGGTTGTGCTGATGTGATGTATTACATTTATTGATTTGCATATGTTAACCATTCCTGCATTCCTGGGATGAATCCTCCTGGTCATGATGCATGATCTTCTTAACGATTTGCTCCACTCTGCTAGTATTTTGTTGAGGATTTTTGCACATATATTTATTAGGGAGATTAGGCTTTAGTTCTATTTTTTGGTTTAAATCTTTCTCTGCTTTTGTTACTGGAGTAATACTTGACTCAAGGAATGAGTTTGGGAGAACTGTTTCCCTTCTGATTTTATGTAGAATTTCAGAAGAGTTGATATTAAATATTCCCTAAATTTCTTGCAGAATTTACTCTGAATCCATCAGGACCTGGACTTTTCTTTGTTGGTAAGTTTTTATTACATATTCAAATTCATATGCTAATATGTTATTCAGAACTTTCATACCTTCTTGATTCAACTTTACATATTAATTTTTATCTAGTGATCTGTCCATTTTGTCTGTTTTCTTTCCTGTGAGAGTAAAGATTTTAGAAGTAGGTGTTGCTGATCGTCTGAGTTTCTGTAGGGTCTGTACTGCTTTTGCCCTTTCTCTTCCTTACTGCATTTTTATTTTATTTATTTATTTTTTTCTTGTTTCAGAACCTTTGTTTATTCACTCATTTTTATGGCTGGCTCAGCCCACCCCAAGGGCAGGGCTGGCACAGCATGTGGTGCCGGGGATCGAACTGTGGTCCCTGAAGCTGCCCAAGGTTTCCCAAGCAGGGGTTTTAGACCACTGAGCCATCCCGCCAGCCCCCCGCTTACTGCATTTATTTTATTTTTTCCCCCTTTTTTTGATAAGGTTGGCTAGAAGATTATCAATTTTATTTATGATCTCAAAGAACTAACTCTTCCACTTATTAATTCTTTTTTAACTCATTAATTCTTTGTTTTTCTTTGGTCATCTCCATTGCATTAATTTCTGCTCTGGTCTTTATAATTTCTTGCTCTCTTTGGGTTTTGGACTTGACTTGTTTTTCTTGTCCTAAAAGCTTGAGATGCCCTGTGAGGTTGTTTATTTAGGCTTGTTCTGTTATGAACAAGCCTAATATTCCTGATATGAGAATTTATCGCTATAAATTTCCCTTTTAATACAGCATTTATTGCATCCCACAGGTTCTGCTAAGTTGTATATACATTATAGTTTGACTGAAGATATTCCTGAATTCTTCCTAAGTTTTATCTGTAATCCATTAATTGATCAGAGAGTGTTATTTAATTTCCATATGCTTATGGAGATTTTATGATTTCTTTTCTAAATAATTTCCAGTGTAATTGCAATATGGTTAGATAATATGCATGATATTTCAATTCTTTTGCATTTAGTTAAGCATGCTCTCTGTGCTAGTATATGGTTGGTTTTTGAGGATGTCCCATGCACAGTTGAGAAGAATGTGTATTTTGACATTGTTGGGTGGAACACTCCTTAAAGGCTGATTTTTTGCCTAGTTGACCTAGCTCTTTGTGACAAGGGAGTGTTGATATCCCCATTATATTTGATTTATTGCTTATTTGTTTTCAAGTCTGCTAAAATTTTTCACATACAATTGGGTGGTCCTTGATTAGGTGCATATATATTTAAGAATTTTACTCTTCCTTTTGCATTTTCCCCAGCAAGAATTTAGTGACCTTATTTTCCCCAGCAAGAATTTAGTGACCCGGCAGGATGGCTCAGTGGTATAAAGCGCCTGCTTAGCAGGGCTTGGGCGGCTGCAGGGACCGCAGTTCGATCCCGGCACCACATGCTGCACCAGCCCAGCCCTCAGGGCAGGCTGAGCCGGCCATAAAAATAAATAAATAAACAAACAAAAAGTTCTGAAGCAAGAAAAAAAATAATTCTAAAAAGAAAAGACAGAATTTAGTGACCTTTTAAAAAAAATCTATTTGAATCGCAGGTGTTTTGAATTCGACATTGGCAGCAATAAAAGTAAATACTTTGCTTTTATCCTCAATTATTGTCTCACAAAATATTGTTTTCCATCCTTTGACTTTCAGTTTATGAATTTCCTTTTGATTTACTTGTGTTTCTTGCATATAGCATATTGTGGGATTGTATTTCCTGGTCCCTTCTGCCTTTCTTTTTCTTTTGATTGGTGAATTGAGGTCATTTATTGATAGTTATACTGAAATATATTGGCTCATCTTTCTCATGCTGTTTTTCTGCTGTAGTTTCCCTACTTTTGCCCTCTGATTAATTGCTTTCTCTACTTGGTGGTTCCTTTCTGTTATTCTGAAAGTCATGGTTGTCTACAACTCTTTCTAGAACATTTTTCAGTACTCTTTGGAGGGTTGATTTGGTGATCCTGAATTTCTTTGGTTGTTCTTTTGTCATTAAACTTGATATATAGTTTTACAGAGTTCATCAATCTAGGTTGGAAGTTGTTTTCTTTGGAACTTGAAATATTACTTTCCAATCTCTTCTTGACTTGATGGTCTATGTTGAGAAACCTGCTCTGATTTAATTGACACTCCATTATAAGCGATCTGTTCCTTTTCTCTAAGCGCTTTGAATATTCTGCCTTTTTTGCTCAAGTTCTGGAATTATTATATATTCCAGTGTTGATTTGCTTTATTTTGGCTAATTAGATTTCTATACACCTCATTTACCATGTGTTACATTATTTTCCCATCTTTCAGAAATTTTCTGCTACTTCTCTTAATGGTCTTTTTATGTCACGTGTGTTAACTCTTGCTGTTTTGTTGACACCTATTACTCTTATATTGTTTTTATTAACATCTACTTGCAACTGATGAATCAGTATTTCTTGGTTTCTTGTTAATTTTAAGTGATATTTCCCTTCATGTTCACCAGCTGTCTTCAACGTCTGAAAGTCTCTCTTCATTTTTCTTCAGTCACTTTCACCAGCTTTCAATGGAATTACTAATGTTCTCGATATAGTTTGAATCTATTTCATTCATTCTAATTCTTTCCTATATTGTTCCTTCAATGTTTCCATCATCTTTCTATTCTCCTCTACTTTTTAATCTATGTCTTATTTAGATGTACCGAGCAATTCTTTCATGATTGTTGTCATTATTTTTAACTTGAGAGATTATTTCAATTTTTTTCTTTTCTTTCTTGTTTTTCTTCTTTTATTGTTGTTGCTGTTGTTTGACACTGGGAATTAAACACATGACCTAATGCTTGTTAGATGGCACTGTGCCACTGAGCTATGTCCCCAGCGCCTAAGAGATTATTACTTACCTGATTTCTTCTACAGCCTAATGGGGTGATTTTTTTTTTTTTTTTACTTCCATTGCTGTCATTTCTGAAATTTCAGGCATGTGACTTCCAAGTCCTTTTATGTTCTTGTCTGCTAGACTTGTTCTGCGTCAGCTGGAGGTCTGATATGGCCTTTTACTCCTCTTAGTAGGCTCCAGGGCCACTTGCAGGGGCCAGGGAAGGCTCATCACAGCTCCTGTTGTCCAGGATGCAGCATGGCTTCGTCAGTGGTGTGTGTGGCACGGGAGGGCTGTAGTTCAGCAAGGCTCTGAGTGTGAGGGGGGCATTCTGAGGCTCCAAAGGCTTGAGCTAAGGCGGTGTGGACAGGGTAGAACTCACCAAGGCTCTGGAGATGGGGGGTGGGTGTCCACCACCCACAGCTCAGCAAGGCTGAGGAATACTTACTCCTTAAATAGTTGGTTACAGTCCCTTCCAGAATAGTAACTTTCATTCTTACTATTTTTAAAACTTGACTGCAGGTTATATTTCCATAGCAACCAAATAAATTGTTTGAGCACTTCAGTTCTTTGAATTCACCTGTAATAAATCCTTTTCTGTGCTACAGCAAAACAGAACAACACACAAACTCTAGGTTTTTGCTCATGTCATTTCTCTTGGTGTGGTGCTCTCTTCTTCACATGTTTCCCTGTGTCACTCATCATTTTCAGTTTTTTTTTTTTTTTTTTTTGGTATCTTTTGACTGCAATTAATAATTCTTACCAGATGATGGTCATTATATGTTACAGAGAAACTCTCAGGAAGTCTTACGTGACCTAAGTTCCGGGAATATTTACAGTCACCTACTTTTGGTCCTCATAGTTATTATTTATTGCACAATATTATCAGTCTTAATACACTCATCAACATTTAACTCTACTCCATAATCTCAGTGAAGGCGAAAAATTGTATCACCTTTTGATTCCTTGTAGATAAGTGTTCATTAAATCTTTAAAGTACTTTTTTTTTTTTTTTTTTTTGTCTTTTTGAAACAGGGTCTCGCTATGCAGTTGAGGCTGGTCCTGAGCTCACTTTTGTAGCCCAGGCTGGTCTCGAACTTGCACCAATCCTCCTGCCTCAGCCTCCCAAGTGCTGGGATTACAGGCGTGAGCCACCACGCCCAGCTAAAGTACTTCTTTAAATAAGCTATTCTGTAGCACGATAATTGGGTTGTGGCATAAGAGTGATGATTAGCTTTCTCCATTACTTTGCATTCTAGTGACACCGGCAATTTTTTTTTTTTTTTTTTGGTGTGTGCTTTACAGTAGATAACTGCTGCCATCTGGTGCCACTTATGTGAACTACAGTCAGCCTCTGTTTTAAGCAAGGTGCGTTTTGGGGTGAAGGTGTAAAAGGCGGATAATTTGTTTCTCAGATAATAAAAGGTCCAAATTTAGTACAACTATTTAAAAATATTACTGTCACATTCACGTAAGCTCATAATCACATGTTACTGTACTTTTATATTTTCTTCAATGGTTCTTGTTAAGTGAATTCATTGTAGTTTTTTACTGACCTGACATTTCAGTCATTATAAAATCTCCTTTCCTCTTAAGCTGGGCATGGTGGCGCATGCCTTTAATCCTAGCACTCGGGAGGCTGAGGCAGGAGGATCGGTGCGAGGTCGAGACCAGCCTGGGCTACAAAAGTGAGCTCAAGGTCAGCCTCAACTGCATAGCGATACCCTGTCTCAAAAAGACAAAAAAAAAAAAAAGTCCCTCCCTCTTTACCTGTAATGTTTCTCCCTGTCACAAATTTTATTTTTGATATTAATAGAGCTCTGCCACCACCTTTCGATTATTATTTATGTTGTGCCCTTTCTATAGTTCTGCTTTCAGCCGATCTGTGTCCTTCCATTAAAATGTGCGTCTGTCACCATGCTCCCTGTATCTACTTTGCTGGCTCTGTGGGTGCGCAAGTTCGTTCCCCAGAAGGGATCTACCTACATTCTTTCACAATTATTAGCTCCTGATGCTAAGCAGCCTGCGAATTTCCTCCTGCTTCCACCGGTGGGTGGCGCCATCAAGCTGTCCTGGCTTAGCCCTAAACCGGGATACATAAAGGCAGTTGCTCTTGTTTGCTTCTGCATACGAACACTTTCTAGCCTCCTTGTTCGTGGTTGTAAGACAACGGCGTGGTCTCTGCTGCTCACTCATAAAACACATTGACATGTTTCACAAATGACCTAGCAAATATACAGTATGCGAAAGATTCCACTATACATGTATATTTTATCTAGCTATATCTTTATATTTAATGTAAACTGAGAAAATTTTAGCAGTTTCTGTATGTAAATAGGTCAGCTTTTTTCTTTCTTTCATTTTTTTATTTCATACGTGGTCTCACTACGTGGTTCAGATTTGTAGTCCTCCTGTTTTCAGCCTCCAGAACACTGACATTACAGATGTCGGACACCACGCATGGACTTGGTCCCAGCTCAGCTCAGCCCAGGGGTGGGGCTGGAGCTGCATGTGGGACCAGGGATCGAACCCTGGTCTGTGCACTTGCCAAAGCAGGCATTCAGTCTGCTGAGCTATCTTGCTGGCCTTTAAAATTATATATGAAAGTAGATCTAAGAATAGTGAACCAATATTAAAAATTGTGAAAATGGGAAACAAAAGAATAGATGAATTCTATATAAGCAAAAGAATTTAGATATCAGAAACAAAATTGACACATTCAGAAACATTTGGTCTATGGTAAGTATGGCACTGGATATAAACAGAGAAAAAAAAATCAGTGTAGAAAACAAATACACAGGGCCAGCCTGATAGCTCATCAGGCTAAAGTGCTGCTTAGGCAATGTCTTAGTTACTCTTTACTCGTTGCTGGGACAAATACCCAACACTCAAAATGAAGGAAGGAAAGGTTTATTTAGTTCACAGTTACTGAAGGTTTCAGTCCCTATTCGGCTGATCCAAGGCTGAGTGGAACAGGGCAGAGAGCATACAGGTCATGGCAGTGGAACAGCAACAATCGTGACAGAGGCCACGACCAACCAGAGGAGCAGAGAACAACAGCTCTAGTCTGTTTCTCTGTCTCTCTTAAATTACATCAGGCTCTCTGCCTTAGGCTATCTGCCTCAGGCCACACCATAGTCTCAGCACTACTAAGACCATAATCCCAATAGTAGTAAAACACATAATACCAGTGGATCATCATTCAAGTCTCAAACTCTAAAAGTCAGCGCCCATGACTCCATGAGGCTTTGGGATGACAACTAGACATAAACCATAACACAGAGCATAGCTGCTGGGGTTTGATTCTCAGCTTGACTTTCCTCCCACACCCTTGGGACGTGCTGAGATGGTGAATGAGACTGGGTATGGTGGTGCACGCCTGTAATTCCAGCACTTGGGAGGCTGAAAACAGGAGAATCATTATGAGTCTGATCTATGTAGTGAGACCATGTAAACCCTTTCCTAAACACAGAATGAATAAATAAATAAATAAATAAATTATTAAATTAATTAATTAATTAATACACAAGAAAACTATGTATTTTGGCTAGCATCTCATACAATAAAATTAAATTTCAGGGATCTAGATGGACTAAGAACTAATTAAAGTATAAAACAGAGATGACTTTATAATGTTACACAGAAGTACACCATAATGAAAATTCTGGTAGAGAAGTTTTAAAGAAGGAACAGAAAAAGTAGCAATCATTACAACTACAAATTTCTAACAACTAAACTCATTACTAGCAGGGTTAAAAAAGAAAAGGCTGTTTCATGGTGTTTTCATCTAAGGAAATGTTTTTTTAAAAGCAAGTCAAGGCTTTTGCGTTGTGTTGCGTTGCTTTGCGGTCTAAGCACCTGCCTGGTAAGCTGAAGGACCTGGGTTCGATCCCCAGTACTGTGCAAGCCCCAGTATCCCAAGCATGTCATTCGGGCCCTGAAACAGGGCATGGTGTCAGCACCCTGTAACTCAGCACTAGGGAGGCTGAGACAGGAGGATCACAACAAGTCTGAAATGAGTAGCAAGACCCTGTATGAAAAAAAAATAAGTGAATGCGCAGTTTTTTTCTTTTTTTGATTCAGAGAATCGTAAAAATTATGGCATTAAAAAATTGCCTGATAGGGCTGGCCAAATAGCTCAGTGGATTAAAGTGCCTGCAAGCAAGCACAGGGGCTAAGGGGTTCAATCCCTCCCCACCCCCTGCTGTGCCAGCCCTGCCCTGGACAACTGAGACTGAGTGTGGTGGGGTGCTCCTGTAAGCCCAGTTCTTGGAAGGCTGTAAACAGATGGATCACTACCAGTCTGATCTAGTGACATCCTGAACACCCTGTAGACCCTTCCCTAAAATACCAAAAAAAGAAAAATCCTTGCAAAATATATAATGGCCACCCACAAACACAGCAAAAAGACAAAAAGATAATATAGAAATAGGCAAAGAGGAACATTATGGCACGTTTATGTAATCCTAGAGGGTGAGTCAGGAGGCCTCATGTCCAAAAGTTAGAAGCCAAGCAGGGCAATAGAGGGAGACTCTTATCTCAATAACTAATGATCAAATAAAGAGAGAGAGAGAGAGAGAGAGAGAGAGAGAGAGAGAGAGAGAGAGAAAGAGAGAAAGCAACAATCCAAGAATGGCTTATTTTGTCATTAGTAGTTTCACTGTGTAATACAAATGCAAAAAAGTTTTAAAGGTATTATTGAAGATAAGCCCCCAAATAGAATGATATAAGTGCTCTGTATAACAAGATCTAGATCATTAGCACCTTCAGATCTATTTTTATATCATCTTAAAATCATTGTTCTTTCTCTTGTTGCCAGTTTAGCTGTGACACTGACCTCCAATCTGTGTTCAATTCCCAGAACCAATAAAATAAAACACAAATAAATATAAATATAAATATAAATTGAGCTGAGGACATAAGGAATACCTGAAATTAGAAAGAAATATGTATTTGGAGGCCAAAGTGTGCATTGCAGACCAGTGATCTGGGAAGCAGAAGTAGAAAACAGAGATGTCTGTTCAACAAAGACTAGAGTGGAAAATGGGGAGGTTAGCCTAAGGAAGACCAACGTGTGGTAGTGTAAATAGCAGGGTGTTTGAATTGCAGATTTCCCTTTTTCTTAGACAATTCTTCTTGCATTAATTTCACACATCAGTTGGTCTATAAGTCTTATGCTACTTTATAAATTTATATGTTCATGAGATGTGAATTCTCCTGTGAGACACCTCTAACTACAAAAGGTTTATTCAGAAATCACAATGTAAAAAAGCTCAATTTTCTAGAAAATAGATGTAAATAATAAAAAGAACTCAGGCTGGAGAGATAGCTCTGTGGCACAAGTGCCTACCTGGCAAGTGCAAGGTCTTGAGTTTGAACCCTGGTCCTGCAAAAATAAATAAATAAATTAATTAATTAATTAATTAAATTTAAAAAATAAAAAAGAGCTCAAGTTCTAGAATCTTCCATACTGTCTGTGTGCAGTAATGGCCAGAACTCTGGACTTCATCAAGTGTGGTGTTCTGGGCATTCTTACACATCTATTAATTGCTTCAGGTATGAAAGGTCCTGAGAAATAAAAAGAAGGGGACACACAAGAGATATGGATATTAAAAGGTGATGCCTGCCCAAGACTACATTAAATATAGAAGTTGAGGTAGGTCATAGATTACAAATAAACCTGAGATTTTTTTTTTTTTTTCTGTCAGCAATGAGAAGAACTAGTGTTTATGGAAAACACAGCATCCTGAGAAGGTTTTATGATGAAATCCTCTAGTGAACTGATAAAACGCACATTCTGCAGCCACCTCAGAATTTGTTAGAAGTGCTGAAAAAGTTTTAATCTTACACAGGGGAGAAATGGCTGAAAAGACAAAAGTAAACGTGATTCTGAGAAGAAAGTGTGTGAGAAGGAAGGAAAGAGGAAGGAAGCGTAAGAAGAAGAGGCAGGGGGCAGATGAGGAGGAGAGAACGGCCGGGCAAGGCAGAGAGAGAGAAAGCGGAAGGAGAGAGAGAGAGAGAGAGAGAGAGAGAGAGAGAGAGAGAGAGAGAGAGAGAGAGAGAGAGAGAGAGAATACGCCGGTGTCCTGGGAAATACCGTACAGAAATATCTAAGAATGAGGCTATGCATTACACAACCATACCTCAGGTTGTGATTACATAAAAGATTTAAAATAGTGCTCTACACAAAAATTCTATTTAAACCTGGTTATTGAAATTATCTAGACTTTCAGAAGATTTATTCTACTTTAGACTATACACTGACTTAGCAAATTAAAGAGAGGGGTAGTGCCAAAAAACAGGCTGAAGAAAGCATGAAAACAAAACCAGGAAACAGGATAACCACCATGAAAACCCAAAGTTAACCCTTGAAAGCCCAGGCATCCCATGGTCTTCGGTGAGGAAAGCAAACATTCACCCAGACAATCAGGGAATTATGGGTCCAATATGGAGCATGCTTAGTAGTGAGAGCTGTCCTTGGGGGTCAGGAAGTCTTGCAAACAGCCTAAAGGCCCTTCTACGTATTTGCGTATGCAGTGACTTCATTCCAAATATAGCAAACATTGCAGCAAATTTAACTAGCCTAAATTGGGTTAGAAGTGGGATTAGGGTTGACAACAAAATACTGATCAGAGCTACATACTTAGGTACTGTTACAATCCTTCTTCCTCTTCCTCTTCCTCTTCCTCTTCCTCTTCCTCTTCCTCTTCCTCTTCCTCTTCTTCTTCTTCTTCTTCTTCTTCTTCTTCTTCTTCTTCTTCTTCTTCTTCTTCTTTCTTCTTCGTCTTTTTGAGATAGGGTCTCACTATGCAGTTCAGGCTGGCCTTGAGCTCACTTTTGTAGCCTAGGCTATTCTTGAACTCACACCAATCCTCCTGCCTCAGCCACCCAAGTGCTCAGCTTACAGGTGTGCACCACCATGGCCAGGCACAATCATTCTTTCAAAGATAAAAGATCAATTAACTACCAGCTAAGACAGGACCCTGAAAATAATTATACTTTATGATCCCATTTTTGTCTGATTTCTACTGCTCAGGCAGAGGTAATACCAAAGCAAGAGGCTTAACCAAAGCAAGAATGTGGTTACATATCTGTGGCATCAGACAAAACACACACAGTCACAGTCATCCACACTTTAGCATTTGTTAATCCAAACATTAATATGAAACGAGTTTGTTGAGAATATTGCATTTTAAACAAATGTAGAAAAATAAGGTCTAGCCCTTTAAATGACCTAACACTTGAAATATAGTTACCAATTTGTTCCTTAAAATAGTGTTTCTTAAATAAACTAAATCTATATGGTTAAAAAGATTTTATCTTCCCAAAGCATCATTATATATATATATATATATATATATATATATATATACATATATATACATATATATATATATACACACACACACATATATATGTATATATACACATATATGACATGTAGCATATTGTTTATTAGTTTGAGTGCTTCAAATGACTAAAAAAAATCTCAGAGCCTAATTGTGTTAAAATTGCTTGAAAAAGTGAAACATATTTTCTATTCTCACAATCCTGTGAATCATAAGCATGACCTTTAGTTATCATCACAGGTATTTCTCTCCAGTTTATTGTTCAATATTTGAGTCCAAATGCTATAATTTTTATGCCTTCTACTATCTTGTCTTCTGCCTATATAACACCTTCTTAATTTAAAACAGTTAAGATTTATTTAGAATTGCATTATCTAAAAAGTAAGTTATAGGTATAGAAGAATTGTGAAGGCATAAAGGAAGAATTCTCAGAGAAACATATGTATGACCTAGATTGAAAGTTGGCTCCACAAAAAGACTCTTGTGTTCTGTTAATATCACACTGCTATAAAAAGTCAGACTAACGAAACCCCAACAGAAAAAGTACATTTCAGCAGTTGCTAAGGTAACCCCTTTAAAATCTTCTAAATAAAAAAAAAATTAAAAATATATCCTTTGAGGGCAGAACAGCCAAAACTGTCTCAAGGTTTCTGAATGCATTTTTGCAGCAAGGATAAGTGGCTGGAAGGAAAATACCTCCATTGACATTGAAACTGAGTCACATGTAAATAATTAATTAACTAGTGTAAGTGAAATTAAAACAGAACAGAACAGAATCTTTCTGAAGCTCCTGTCATGTGCCCTCCACAAAGAGGAGCCTGGAGAACTAGAAATGAGGAAGTCAAACAACAGTGTCACCTTCATCCCGTAGGCTGTGCTCACTACTGAGAAAGGAGGAGAGGAGAGCAGCATGCTCAGTATATGTTTCTTCCTATTCAAACTTTACATTTTCCAGCGAATAGCCTTGGAGTTTATGGATGATGTAAATAAGAGCCTTCAATTATACAGATAAGACATTTTTACGCATGAAGTCATCACCTAATGTACATTGTCTGGGAGGCAGCCACTGGATGTCATTGTAATATCATGAAAATATCTGGCAAGTAAGACCTTTATTCTCTAAATTTTTATACCATTAAACATAGTTCAGCATACATGGTCCAAATCATCATCAAGGTGTTCCTCTAAGCATTGTTTGGTTTGGTGGTGACAGTGATAATATAGTCACTAAAAGACTTGGATAGCTTAATATGCACATTTTCTGTTTTATTAATCAACTCATGAATTCAGAGATTATATTGTATGATTTTTTACTACTATACTTTGGGCATTTAAGTAAAACTAGTTTGTTTTATTGACTAATGAATGAATATTTCATGAACTAAAGCATCATTGTGATTCAGTAGAAACAGATAAATGACTATTTGGAGTCTGGCCTGCAGGATGTTTTAGTTATCTTAGTGCTCCCTAAAATGAATAAATGATGACTGTGGACATTTTAGGCTCGCAGTTAGGGACTGGGCACTGCCTGTGCCAGTAGAATGGGCTCCCCGGTCTAGGCAGAACCTCTCAGTCAGAGGGAATTCCTCATAGGTTTCCACAGGGTTTTGCTTTTGTTTCTGAGACAGGGTCTCACTGTGTAGTATAGGCTGGGTTTGAACACACTATTTTAGTCCAGGGTAGACACTTTCCTGCCTCAACCTTCACACTGCTGAGGTTACAGGCATGCCCGATCATTTTCAGCTCAGGATTTTTAAAATTTAAATTTTAAATACAAATTTAATTCAGTAGTTGCTCATCAAATTCAATATTCTGTCTTTGCTAATAGCATCAATAAGAGAAAGAATAGATAATATCATTCTTGTTTTATGTGAGATCAGATAAAATTCTTTAGGTATTCAGGAAGGCTCTTATCTCTATCTCTAATATTCATTTCTCCCTTAAGCTAGGCAATAATGATTGTATTATTTGTACATTTGACAAATTGCAAAAATAAATGAGATGAAACAAGGTTCTGGCAAAATTCACAATAAACAAATGAGCCCAGTAGTAAATATTTAAAATCAAAACATACTCTATATCACTTTTAGAACTTTGCAATGAAATTTAAAATCCTGAAGGCTCACAGCAGAAATTCTTCAGTAGAGACCTAGTCTCTCTATATGTTTAAGTAGATTCTCTGCATTTTAATTAATGTCATAATTCATTACTTTTAATCTATTGCCTGTCTTGATATATCTCTATCAGTAAATTTCCTAGAGAAAGAAAAATGCCACTTTGGAGGTTTCTGCACAATTAACTGCCAAAATATTTAATTATTCCTGGATTTTTAAAAATCGCTTCCTACTTTCATAAAATATTTAAGAGACTTGAGACTTCTTCACATTATAAATTTAAAATTCTTCTCAATAACTTTGAGGTCAGAATTGTGCATTTATTTTTTTAAATGATTTTGTCTTCTTTTTTCAAAAAAAAAGTCCTAGGAAATTTGCTCTTAAATCTCAGCATCCATCACTTATATTTGGAAGGCACTGACTATACCTCAGCCGAGGAGATGCAGACTGAGGAATCCAGAGATGGACCTGAAGACGATTTCTGCGAATTTCTCCAGGTTAGGGTGGTGCTTAACCCTAGAGTCCATTCCCTGAGACAGCTGTCTTAGAGGTTCTGTGAAGGATTTGCTCAAATGTGCAAGGCCAGCAGTTGATTAGTTACACTTCATCAGGGGTAATAACCAGGCCAGTGCACTTTCTCACTAACATGCTTTCAGCTGATCAGAGCATTGCTGGACTAAAATGGCCAAGCTAATCTACAAACAGTCAATAGTCATCCATTTCTCTGCAGGACGCCGAAAAGACTTCCACTCTCCAGAACGCTATCCAGGCCTGCTGTGTGTGTGTGCTTCTGCGTTGCTGTTTCTCTCAACACGAGAAATTGCTCCTTAGAGCTGTGTTCCTTAGAGTTGTAAGGAGACTTGGGATCACACTGAATGATACTGAACATACAGCACATTGTATAAGCTACCAATCAACTGACTGATTGATTAGCTGGGTGCATGTTTATGATCTTAGGTATAGCACATTCATTCTAATTTTGTGAAAGAAAAAAGCCACCTGCTACTGTACATATTCAACAAACACTAAGTTCTTATTATGTGCCAAGCAAGTATTGTGTTAGACTCTGGAGTTGCAAAGATTTTACTCTTTCCTCCATTACCGTCACTAATGAAAAGGATACTGATTGCTAACAGTTATTAAGTCGTTACCTTCCGCCAGGCATTGCTCTGTGTGCTTTGTTATATAATCCTTAGGAAGCAACAACTAGCATTATCTTATAGTTTAGAAACCTGGAGAATTTTGTTTTATTTCACTTCACTTTATTTTCTGAGACAGAATCTGTATTGCCTGAGTTGGTCTCAAACTGGCAATGCTTTTCCCCTCAGCTTCACAAAGGGGTTCTTCACTACATCCAGATGGGACAGTGCGTATAGAATCACATTGCTAAGGGCTAATGCGTGGAGGATTTGGCAATGTATCTGGGTGAGCTGAGTCAGCTGGGGCCCAGACCATAAGCAGTCCAGCTCCAGAAGCACTTCTGCTAGAACCATCATCTTACAGATAGAACCTCTGCCTACCAGGACCTCGCAGGCTAAAAGAAGAGCAGAAAACATAAGCTCACATGTTAGAAAACAGTTACAACAAATGCACAAAGTACTGAACTTTCCGTGAGGAAGTTGTGGACGGTTCACAGAGCAGGTCAAGTGTGTTGTAGATCTAGTGGGAGTTTTTCAGTTATTTTTCCTTTAGACTTTCGGGTAGTACAATAAATTTTTTTCAGAGAAATATTTAGTAGCATAAATAAGCTACCTAGATATGTAAAAGAAACTATGCGGAGCTATACATAGCTTACAAAACAAAACATTCATACAGCAACAAACATGTTTATTAATACACCAAATGATATCTTTTAGATTTTTCAATAGCTGTTATACGTTGAGAAATAGTCCCAATTAGAAAAAGTGAGTAATCTGAATGTTTTTGATAGATCTGCAAAAACTGAACTTTGTCATGAAAACACCCTTAGTTTCTATTCATGGAAAAGTTGTGGACTCTGCTAATAATACTGAGGTTAAAAATTATATACTATGTTGAAATTTAAGTGTGTTAAACTTTAGTTAGGGATCAACAGAAATAACAGAGGGGTTTTTTTCTTTTTCTTTTTCTTTCTCACTTTCACAAGTACAATAAATTCTATCCACAGTCTAACTGGATCCATATACAAAGTTAAGAACACCAGGAAGAACGAAGAAGTATTTCAAATGGCAAGAAAGTCATCGCATGGCATAATTTAGAAAATGCCATGCTAAGGGTTACTGTAGGTCAAATTGAAATCCAAAAGCCTTCCCTATCACACAAGTAATAGAGCATTGTCTTCACACCGTACACAGTAGGAATGGGCTGCTGAGACACA
This sequence comes from Myocastor coypus, assembly GCA_004027025.1. Lineage (NCBI taxonomy): Eukaryota > Metazoa > Chordata > Mammalia > Rodentia > Myocastoridae > Myocastor > Myocastor coypus. The sequence goes on along the minus strand of PVJA010000002.1, from coordinate 4,655 downwards.
TCATTAATTAGGACTGAAGAAGGAGATTATTCTCTACAGACTTGGTGCTTTTTCACCAGCCAACATAGAAGTTCTGTGTTTTACCAGCATTATCTCATAGACTTAATAATTTTAGTTTTGAGGTAAAACTTTGCTTTGTTTTGTTTTCCACAGAGTTGATATTTATTGGAGAAAGGAACATTGTAATATTATGAAGCACAAATTCATCTGTGGCTTGCATTCTTGACAGTCTTTTTTTTTTATAGCACAGATTACATCACAGGAATCAAGTTGCTTAAATTTGATTCTTTTCAAAAGCCTCTGATAGCCAATGGCATATCTTTTTAAATATATATATATATATATATTTTTTAATTTGACAATGGTTATAGTACATATTTTCATCATCGGATCAGGTTAGATTAATAGATATAGGTATATAAGATTGATCAAATAATTAAACATTAACACTTTCAATAAACAGTACTTTTTTAACAGTTGACACACTGCATATTGTTGAAGTAAAACTTTGATACCACTAAAAACACAGTTTTTACATAAGAAATATTCACAGTACAGAAAGGAAAACCCAATGTGTGCACATGAGGACCAGCATTCTAGCAGCCAGGCAGTGGAAGAATTTAGTAAATGTTCACCTTGAGGCTAAGAAGATATTTTGTGAGAGCTGGGAGAAGATAGGAAAAAAAGGAGGCTCAGGGCTCTCCCTCACTTTTTGAAGATATGCTGGCCAATGAACGAGGTGGACATCAGAGCAACTAAATGTTCGAATATTTGTTTACCATCCAGGCCCCCACTGCCTGGCTCTGGTGTGTGCTGGGAAGTTTCCCATAGCAAATGCAGAGGCTCCAAGTAGTTCATTAAAGCTTCTCACCTCTTCCTTGCTCACTCTTATCTTTGGAGGTGTAAATTAGAGAGGCAGATGTACAAGCTGGGAAGCTTTCCAGATACATATTTAGAATGTGGAATGTTTAGCACCGTGGGTGTTGAGTGGAGTTTTTCAGTCTGTCACACATCCAGATTCAGTGCCAAGGAAACTCCCCAAATGGCCTCTGAATGCTTGGTTCTAGAAGAGAACTGCCTCAGTGAGGACAGAACACAGAACACTTGCTAATTTTTGTTGTATAATCAATAACATTAGAACATAATGGGAAAAATTAAGGATCCCACTGAAGTCTGGAAAGCTCTGATTTATCTGGTTAGCTGACTACCCATTAGCAAAAGTATTGAAGAAATTCCTTTTCTTCAATTAGCAGACAATTCTTGTGCATCAAGAACATTAGATACCAGAAGGCTGAAATAGCAGATGAGCATACTTACATTCTAGAAGTACTTCTGAAGTTGAGGAAAGTGCTTTCATAGTCTCCTTATGAAACCTTAAGTTTGCAGAGCAGATTTTATTTTTGCAAAATGTGACAGGCAACCAGACTCTAGTTTAAGTTGTTCAGTCAAAGTTATGAACTTATATTATGGTGGAATTAAGTCTCCATCTCTTCATTCATCAAGCTAACCAATAACTACCCTTTGTTATTTGAAAATGAAGCAATATAAAATTGATAGGATTGTTTACTCATCTAATATCCTGGAGAAAAACATCAAAGACTGAATGGAGATTAAGGCAAGCATCAAGAAAACAGAGGGTGGATATTTTTGCTGTGGGCTGTTTTAGAGCATGGAGACTTATTTCCACCTTAAATATTTTTTATGAAGTAATTGTGTTCATCTGTCCTTACCCACTTAAAATTTCTCTTATCTTCCTTTATGCTAAATTAGAAATAATCCTGTTCCACTGACAGAAAAATATTCTCTAGGTTTTGTTTATGTGTCTGTTTGTTTGTTTGATCAGAGGGATAGATTCTGCCTGGTTGAACACAGGTTTCCAAAACTATTGAAGGGCAGCTGCTCACCATAGTAACCATTTCAGGAGTCCACCTTATAAAAGATCTCACATTATGTTCTTTTTCATTTTTTTCTCATCTCTTATTCCTTTTCTCTTACATTATTTTCCAATAAAATACTTGTATTCAATCCTCTTCAAATTCTGCATTCTGGGGAAACTCAGGGAGTTACAGATCTTTGGTTCTCTGTAAACTTAATTCCTCAGCAAACTCTGTGTTAGAAAAGAATTGTGCTTGTACACTGTAAACTCCAAATATTACTGGTAGCTAATCCAAGCCATTTTAGGTAAGACATGGATACTCTATGCTTCCAAAATTGAAGCATGTCAGAAGCAATGGAGCCTAAGATTCAGATGCTCACATTCTGTAGTCCAAAGTTTTAAGATCATATTCATGTATCACACTCTTTCCATCTTTTATAATTAGAGGTCTGAGTAGAAAAAAGTGAAAACACCTTCTGCCCTGCAAGTTTAACACAGTAGAGATTCATCCTTAAGACAGATTCTCTTTCAATTATGTAGACCCCCAAGTGAGGACTCCACTAATGTGCTCCCTTCTATTTTTATCGTAAGATTCAACTTGCCTTTCATATTGTGATCTATTCCAAGTGAATGTGATAGGAATTCCTGGTCTCTTTTGGCTTTTCTCTAATAGCAAAGCACATGAAGCATTTCTCCTGTCAACTTTGCCTCAGACAACTCCTTCTCCCACACATTCATCAAGAAGCAGTGCCTTCTGTTTGCTTAGTGGGAACACGATGTAATGCCACTGAAAATGATGGCTATGGTGCTTCTAACATAAATTAAGAAAGAAAAAAGAATTGTTAAACTTTTCTTACTTAAGTAATTAAATAATTAACAATCCAATCATTTTCCAAAACCATAGAGATAAGCTGTATGACTGACATGTGTTTTAATGCTACTCACAAAATTTGGAGATCAGGTTACTGAGGTACAGTCTCTATAAATGGACTCCAGAGAAACTATTATGGCAAGCTATGATCTTACCTAGTGCAAATAATATAACTCAAAGTCTTTGATCATTTTGTTGTTTTGTCTACCGTTAGAACACACTGAAGATTCATTAACTGTTTTAAGATTCAACATAAAGATATTCAATCATAATGAAGTGTTGGAACTTTTTATCTGAAAACAATGGTAAATAATAGTAGGCACAGTTTTTCAGCTTTTAAATATTAGGTAAATCAAAATTTATAATTTTTACTGTATGACTTCTAAACATGTTAGAAGAGGCAAAACACACTTCTCAGTCTATGTAATCATACGGACTGATGCTTGTCTTAATTATATTTATATAAATGATCTGATCTAAATCTAGAATGTTCCCTCAGAAGATTCATATTTTAAGGAATAAAGCCTATGGAAGGTGACTGAATGATGGGAGGGTTACATTTATCAGTACGTGAATCTAATGATGAATCTATCATTTCATTCAACTGTAGCTAGCAGTACAGTACAGTATCTTTTTCCAGGCATAAAAAAAGCTGAGTAAGACTGAATTTGGTAACAGGAATGGACTTTTTGCTGTGACTATAACTGAGCAGAGTTCAGAAAACTTTGGAATAGTTTTGAAAGGGATTTTGGAAATGTTTGGAGATGCTGGTCAGAGAAGCCTACATTATTGTAAGCTTAAAGAAGATTCTGGTCAGTGCTCAGAATGCCAATGTGCTAATAGAAATGCAGAGAGTTGAAGCCACAAGTTTTATCTTGTGCCAAAATATGTAGAATATGTATATATTCAGGGAGTTTCATGTGGGTGCAAGGATTTCTCATAGTTGCACTCAAGGCAATTGTGTGTGTGTGTGTGTGTGTGTGTGTGTGTGTGTGTGTGTGTGTGTTTGTGATTCTATGTAGTACTCTGGTACAAAATAAGTCTATATTTTATCCACGCCCTGAGTCTTTACAAAACATTGAAGTTAAAGGTTGTGGACTAATTAACCTGATATACACAACTTTAAAACAGTTAAATAATTAGTCTGGGGTATGGGCATTAGTCCATGCTTATAGACGAATTCAGTGGAAATCAAGAGCAAAAATCCTAATGTAAGCCATTAGCAGTTTCATCAAAAAGGGAAGGCTTGTATATGTGGGGCCACAGAGCATGATAAAAGATTAGCATTAAAAGTAAGTCAGAAGCTTTGCCTCAGGACAGTAGGAAGGCATCTTGAACTGCCTTTAGGGTATCTGTAGAATCAACAACAACCTCTCTTCATCTTAGATTGAAAGGGGGAAACCACAAAGCATTTGTTTGAAAAAAGAGTCTTAGCTTGCCCTGCTGGAGAAGGACTGTTCCACAGAATTCTAGAAAATTAGTTCCACAGGATTCAGTGTAGAGTGTCCAGCTAGCCTAGCCCTGAGAGATCTCTGCAGCCATGATCCAAGGGGCAATGACCATTGCTCAAGGTGGTAGAAGACCAAGGGGTCATCCATGTGATGTTGTTTTTAAGGCATGTAGATTATAACAATTTTTAGATCAGATATTCTTCCACCCAGAATTCAGAAGGAGGCCTGAGAAAACAAGCACTGTGCTCCTGAAAGGTCATTATATGAAGCAGTGGGAGTGATGCCAAAAGTGCAGTGGACATTCTAGAAAGTTGCAGAAGCCAGGAACATGGAATGCCTGCTGAGGAACATAGTATGTACTGACCAAAGCCTTGCCAAGAGAGTGCTGTGAGGGCTGCAACTGGCAATGCCACCTGAGTCCTTTGCTGGTCACATTTCACCACAGCCTGCCATGGAT
>PVJA010000001.1:292801-518672 GCA_004027025.1 Myocastor coypus | reverse complement strand
AAAAAAAAAAAAAAAAAAAAAAAAAAAAAAAAAAAAAAAAAAAAAAAAAAAAAAAAAAAGAAATACAAATGAATCTTTCAAATGATAATTTTATTTTATTTATGTATTTATTTATTTTGGTCTTTTTGAGACAGGGTCTCGCTATGCAGTTGAGGCTGGTCCTGAGCTCACTTTTGTAGCCCAGGCTGGTCTCAAACTCGCACCGATCCTCCTGCCTCAGCCTCCCGAGTGCTGGGATTACAGGCGTGCGCCACTACGCCCGGCTTTTTTTTTTTTTTTTTTTTTTTTTTTCAAATGATAATTTTAGTAAATTAAAGTCAGTAGTCTTTTATGCTTCAAATATAATTTTATTACTTAATTGTATATTGAGACACAAACCAACAAGCTATTTTTTTAAATGTGTTTTAGTAAGGGGACTATAGGGTCTCACTACACAGATTGGATACATAGTGATCCTCCTGTTTGCAGCCTCCCAAGGGCTAGGACCATAGGTGCATGCCCCCACAATTGGCTAGTTCATACACAGGCTTAATATAAGAAATAAAAGAGGCATCCTTAATTAGCACATACATTGTAGGATTTATTTCATCCATATCCTTTGAACATATTACCATTTTGTGGCATTAAACTTTCCCTTACAATAATATTTATTTATTTACTTACTTACTTACTTACTTACTTACTTATGGCCAACTCAGCCTGCCTTAGGGAAGGTGCTGGCACAGCATGCGGTGCTGGAGATCAAACCACAGTTCCTGCGGTTGCCTAAGCTTTCCTAAGCAGAAGCTTTAGACCACTGAACCATCTCACCGGCCCTACAATAACATATAAATTCTTCAAAAACTTCATAATTATATGTACTTCTTATGACTTATCTACAGTGAGTTTAAAATTGAATTTATATTAAGTTAAATCCCAAAAGAATATGAATATTCCAGTTGTAATAATCAAAATCATTCAAGGATTCTTAACATTTTTCTGTGAATTGTTATTTGTATCTTATGTATAAACAAATTAAGGGATCCAAATAATTTCATTGCTACACTGTCAAATCAAATGCTTTTTCTGTGAACTATTCTGACATGTACACACAGATAATATTTTTTGTAAGTATAATACACGAAATTTTGTTTCAGTCCTGTATTGACCCAAATTTGGTTTGTGGTACAAGTTAATCTTGTATTTCATTGCCAATCTTTGTTTTGAACAAATATTGTTTAGCATCTATGTGTCAATTTAAAAATTATGACAAACCAAAAAGAAAAGCTAAACATTCAAAGAGATAAATGTTGATTTATTTTAGAAAATAATGCACTAGAAAATTGTATTGTAAATATTTCCTGGGTTGATATATTTTTTCATATCCCTGTTTAATTGAATAATATTTTTAATAATTCTAGTATATATAATAAAAACTATTAGTGCCTTCATCCACTTTTTTCAATACATATTTAGTTAATATGCATACATTCCAAACAGTAAGCTTTTCTTGGGAATGCAAAACAGGCATATAGATCGTTGTGTCCAACCAACTGGAAAAGATAGCTACTTATTTATTAAGTAATCACACAATACCTTTTGTGAAAAGTAATGAAGGGTGAGATGACTTCATTAAGTAGAATGTGTATTCTGACACTAGAAATCAAGATATCTTTTTCTTTTTTCTTGGTGTAAGTATTAGCATTAGTTTGTAATACATAATAAATGCATTCATTTATTGTAGGAAATTGCTGCGCCTACATATTGTATGTGATTCTGCTTACTTTTCCCTTCCTCTCCCACCTCTACCATCTCTCCCCCATCCTCAAACCCCCTTCCCATCTCCACAAAGTCTGTCGCCCCACTTCCTACCCTATTTTATTTTACTGAGTGGTACTCCATGTACATATATACCACATTCCCTTTATCCGTTTGCCTACTGACAGGCACGGGGTCCTCTAGGAAGCAACTTTCAGTCTGAAAAGGCAAAGCTAGGGCCTCTGGGTAGCACTGGGTAAAGGCAGGGCTGTCTCTCTCACTACATGCAAAACACAGTAACTCATGTGCCCAAAGGTCCATTTGTTGAGAAACACAGAGCAACATGGAAAGCAGTCCAGCCTAGACTAGGGAGACAATGTGGTCCTGTACGGCTTTTTGTAGGCCTCAGCCTGCCGCCTGGGAGTCATGGAGGAGTTTAATGCAGAGAAGGAAATGATTTGATTTCCATTTTCACATATTGTATGGAATGGGAACGAGAATGTTCTAGGGAGGAGAGTGCAGAGATTTGTAAGCATCCATCAAATGGTGATAACATTTTGTTCTGAGCTGGGGAGATAGCTCATTGGCCTAAGCATCTGCCTGGCAAGTGCAAAGATCTGGGTTTGATCCGGAATACCAGGTGTGGTGTCACACACCTATAATCCCAGCACTGAGGAGGCTGAGACAGGAGGATCACTGTGAGTCTAAACTATATAGTGAGATCCTGTGCCAAATAAATATGTACATAAAAGATTTTTTTAAAAAATGAAGAAAAATATTCCATGCTGAGCAGGTTTCTATAAATGCAAAACCAGAACACAGACTCAAGAATCATGTTGAAAGTAAATCAAGTTAGACAATTCTATTATTTTCTTGTTTCATTTTGAATAGCACCTGCATAATACTTTGTCAATTATCCTCTCCTAGTCTTATCCTGCATTACACAACATCCTCCTATTATGTGGTGTCTTATGATTACTATTTTCTTTTTTATTGATGACTCACATGCATAAGCTCTATGAGGGTTGAGAACATGCTATTTTTTGCACACTACTGTACTTCTACCATAACATGGGGCATGACACAGAACATCCCTCAACACATATTTGTGAGATAATGAATAAATAAATTGAGTTTTGTGAACATCTGCATTGAGATACATGTTTTTTTTTTTCATTGATTGTTTTTGTTTTTTGTTTTTGCAGGACCTGGATTCAAACTCACGACCTCGCACTTGCCAGGCAGACACTTAAGCCAGAGATAAACAATCTTAAAGTGAACAGACAGAAGTGTTACGATGTTCCCCAAGCCTGATGTGCTCATAGGTGGGGATTTTGGAGTAACCTATATCATGGTGTGAGATACTGGATTGGTTTGGTACAGTTCAGAGTGTAGGTGATGGATACCCTGCTATGACCCTCTGCCATACCACCCTGCCTTGGAGTCAGTCAACTGTAAACAGAAATCTCTACAAATTGTAAGCTGAAGGAAGTAATATAATTGTGGATATATATTGTGACTGAGGAAAAAGAAATTAACCAAGTATTTAATGCAACCACATGGTATGAAAATTCTTGGATTTTTAAGAAATATTTGAATATCTTGCTATCCACCCAAGTTGTACACACCAAAAGTTTATTTCTTTTCATTACTGATTAGGAAATGTTGTGGTAAAATTGATTTTATTTAAAAGTTTATCAAGTGAGAAACCAACCAATTGCTTCAGTTCTTGATTATTTAAGAAAGCTTTATAAACATTTCTTCACAGGCTTCTGTGTGAAATATGTCTTACTTTTTGTCTGACAAACACAGCCAAAAATACAATAAATGGGTGATATGTTATTTTTATGTTTTTTTCATAAAATTATTTAATTTCAAATTGAAGTTGGAGATTACAGATATTTTGTATATGAACTCTGTCAAGCATGTAGGTTGTAAATATTGTCTTGCAGTCTATGTTTATCTTCTATGTACAGAAAAAGTTTTAAAAAATGGTCTAATTTATCAATTTTTCTCTTATAGATAATCCTTTTGATATTAAGTATATGAACTAGTGGCTCAGCTTTAGTCATCAAATATTTGTCCCATTTTTTCCTGAGGATCTATATGTTGTATTTATGTCCATTTTAATTTTTGATAAAATTTTCAATTTATAATTTCTTAAGTCTTGCATATAAATATGATTGTTCCAGCATCATTTGCAGAAAAGGATTAGCTACTTTCACTAAATTGGTTCCATCACAGAGGCAGAATGCTAAAAAGTATGCAACCAAGTCAACTGTCAGGGCCCTCTCGCTATCCTACGCAGTATCATAATAAAGAGCCAGTCGCATCCAGAGCAGTGTAAGAAGAACATGGCATCAGTTGCTTGGGCCACTCAGGAATGAGAATGCTTTAATCTTATTAAGCAAACTAGTAGTACTGGTCGAGTTTCTAAATGAGAATGTCAGCCATCTAAAATGAGTGGGACAGGAGAAAGAGAGTAAGTATCCAGGACAACCTGAGACCAGCTCTGGTACTAGGGACTCATTCCTTATACAGCCTTATTTAACACCACTTCTCACTGTGCTGGCTGAAGTTATTGCTACAGCAACAGAAAATTCAAATAAACAAAAGAATCCAAATTATTGTGTTTATTAATTTTAGTATTAGCCTCTCAGTTCCATGGGCCACTGTTACCCTTCCTGATTTTTTAGCTGATTTAACAGAGTGGAGAATCTAGTAATCTCAGAGGCTCTGGACCTCATATTCAAGTTGCAAGCTTGAACTTCTGGTTGTAGAAGATGGGGACTACTGTAATTCTTTGAGGGAAAAATAACCATGACACTTCCTTTTAAGCTGGTAATTAATTTTACTAGCATTTTCTTGTGGATTTAATATTTTTTTTTTAGTTTTGAATCTCCCCCAATTTTTTTAGTTGCCAGAATAATCCATATAGTTATAATAAGATTATCAATTTGACTGAAAGTGACAAGAAAAGCAATAGTTCCTCGAATCCATATATGCACTGGTACTACAACCACTTTGTTGGCTAGAAATGAAAACAAGGAATGACATTGGAGATCACAATTATTTGTGTAGTTAGCATCAAATTTAAAAAATAAATTCAGGACACTAAAAGCTAGCCTGTTTCAAGTATATATATGAATATGTTACATCACTTTTTGCTGCCTAAGACCAACAGTATCTCTTATAATAAACAAACCATTATAAGATAACGTACAAAGGTTCAGAGGTGCATTCCAGGAAATGACCCTTGGAAAACCCATTAAAGGCATCAGAAGGAAGAACCAAGCACACATAACTGAAAATATGAAGAAATTAAAAGAGACCTAGCATTAACATTTAAAATTAATAAATGCATACATTTTTTAATCTAAGAATATGTTGAAGCAGTTCTAAATTTTGGAATAAGGTTATAGTAGGTCATCTGTGGGGTATAGCACTGAAATAGAGAAAACTTTGTAAACAGAATTCTACCCTGTATGCTGGTCTGTGTGCCTGATTTTATGCCAACACTATGCTGTTTTACCAAGAATCAAACTTTGGACTCCATGCTCGGCAGGCAAGGGCTTTTCCTGTTGAGTTATTTCCATGGTCCCATTACACTGTTGTAGTTGCTACTACTTTGTTGCTCACCCTTCTCACTTCTGGCAGACAACAGAGGAGAGCCATAACTTAAAAGGAGAAGAGGTTTAATCTTTTCATGGTTCCCATGGCTTCCATCCATACTCAGCTGATGGACAGGCAGAATTATCATGGCAGAATCATACAGTGAAACGAATCGGCTCACTGCACTATAATAACAGGGAAACAGAGCATGGGATAGCTCCAAAGAGAAAGAGATCAAGGCGCAGATCATATTGAAGGTCACATCTCTTGGACTCACCCCAAAGTGTGAAATAGTCAGGTTGGCAGCTCTGAAGCCAATCAAGTTGGTGATCCAGCCTGTTACATAATTTTATGGTATCATTTCAAGTCAGGTGTGAGATGGGTTCAGGTTTTGTGTAATATGACTTTAGCTCTTTGAGTCTATTTATTATTTATTACACATGAATTTTATATTTCATTATCTACCTCTGTTAATGATACCTGATGTTTTAGTGGAGATTATTTTGAACATGCAAATTGTGCTGGGTAACATGCACATTTTAGCAATGTTTGTTCTTCCTGTGAACATGAGAGATCTTATCATTTTATGTGTGCTTAAATGCTCAGTTTAATTTATTTCATTAGAGTTTTAATTTTTTCCTTGTAGAGGTCTTTCACTTTCTTGGTTAAATTTATTTCTAGATATTTTATCTTATTTTGTAGCCATTGTGAATCTAATTAACATGATTTTTTCCATAACACTATTACAGTTATTTGAAAACTATAATAAAAATGTAGGGGATATTCAATGTTTAACTTTTTAAGAAATTTTTTGACCAACTTTCATGCTTTTATGTGGTATCTGAACAATTTCTGGAAAAATAACAACATACAGTGTAACAACCATTGCTTATTTCCCATCATATTGATTTGAAACTCTGGACTGCTTCTAAGGCTTTCTTTTTTTCAAAAAAATATTCTTTTGAAAAACAAAATAAAAAAATATACAAAACATCCTAAAACATCAATACAGACAGTGTGGAGCAAACTACACAGGAAACAGAACAGAAAATAGGCAAATGAAATTATATCAGACTAATAAATAGCTGCACAACAACAACAAAAAAAAAAAAAAAAAAAACAATGTTAGGAGACAAGCTAGAAAATGGGAAAAATAGCACTGAAACTTTATATTTCAAAAGATTAATCACCAAGGTATATAAGGAATTTTAAAACTCAAACAAAAATTGGAAAATATAAATAGACACTTCCCACAACAAGAAATTCAAATGCCCAACAAACTGATGGCAAAATGCTCAGCATCACTGATTTGGGGAAATGCAGATTAAAAGCCTAATGCTTTGTCATCTCACTCATTCTATGTAGCTAGCATGTAAAAGACAAATATTACATACTAGTGAGTCTTTGGAGAATGAAGCTTGTGGTACACTATTGATAGGAATATAAATTATTACACTTGCTATGGAGAAAATACATAATTTCATCAAAAATTAAAATGTAATATAACTATAATTTTTATTGATAGATATATTATTAAAAAGTAACAATGATTCTATAAACCAAATTGCAAAAATGTAAATACACTAAGACAATTTCACATTATGTTGGGCAAAGAAGGAAGTGAATTGTCAGACCTTCAAAAACTTAACACAGAGCTGGCAAGATAGCTCAGTGGACTAAGCGCATGCTTAGGCAAGTGTAGGGACCAGGGTTGCATCCTGGTACCACAGGCTGTGCTGGCTTTGACCCAGGAACACTGAGCTGGCCGGGGTTACCTGGAGTCATGGTGTATGCCTGTAATCCCGGCACTGGTGAGGCTGAAAATAGGAAGATTGTTAAGAATTCAAGCTTTGTAGTGAGATCCTATAATATATATATATATATATATATATATATATATATATATATATATATAGTGTGTATGTGCATGTGTGTGTATAATATATTGTATATAAATATATATTTTATGTGTATACACATACACACACTCATAAAATTTAGCACATATAAATTATGAAATGTTTTGTTTTTTTAATGGCTGGCTCAGCCTGCCCTGGAGGTGGGGCTGGCAGAGCATGTGGTGCCAGGGTTTGAACTGCTGTCCCTGCAGTTGCCTAAGCTTTCCTAAGAAGGCACTTTAGATCACTGAACCATCTTGCTGGCCCATGAACTGATTTTTTAAAAAAATAATAAGTAACATTAAAAACTTGAATATAACCTTGTGTTTATTCTGATCTTATGATATAGTTTGCACACCAAAAAAGGCATGTTGTTCTGACAAGTGTGTGGACATTTTTTTAGCTACCTTATATTTGAATACAGGGGATTTTTTTAAAAAATACAAATCATCTTCATATTTTCTGAAAAATAATTGCACAGAAATCACAAATGCTTAAATTTGAAAGGAAGTAAAATATATGGGACTGATTCTCAGTGATCTATTGCACATCAAAACATATGATATTGTAATTTGATAAAAAATGACACCATTAACATAAAAACATTGGGCCAGCAAGATGGTTCAGCAGTCTAAAGCACCTGCTTAGGAAAGTTTAGGCAACTGCAGGGACCATGCTTCGATCGATCCCCGACACCACATGCTGCACCAGCCCTACTTCTGGGGCAGGCTGAGCCAACCATAATACAAAAGTAAATGAATAAATAAAAATATTTTAAAAAAATTAACACACCAGAATGAATACATATAAGTTGATCTTTCAATATATAAAAAATTAGAAAACAACAAAACATTATGTCTTAAGATAATAAAAAGAATATAATATAAGATAAGAATTCAATAAAACCAGAACTCAATATTCAGTGAGGTACACAATGGACCAACAAAATTAAAGTTCCTTGAAATGACCCATATATATATATATATATATATATATATATATATATATATATATATGTTTTATTTTTGTTTTTGTGCTGGGGATTAAACTCAGAAACATATACTTGACAGGCAAGTGGTTATGCCATGGAGCTACCTCCCTGGTATGAGCCATCAAAAGAGAAAGCTCTTTTTCAAAATGGACCAGGAAAAAATCAGGACATGAGAATATTAATGTTGGCATATGTAAAACATTAGCTGATGAACATTAAAAGGGAGAGTCCATCACAGGGTGTGATCACATGAAACCCTATGCTGTGTTATAAAATCAGTAGAGAACATTTATATTTCTACAGAAATTTCAGACATAAAGTAATATATAGGATTATGTGTTTATGAATTTTGTATTTTAAAAGCTGTCTCAAAATTCTGATAGTCGGGCATGGTGGCACATGCCTATAATCCCCGCACTTGGGAGGCTGAGGCAGGAGGATCAGTGCGAGTTGTAGACCAGCCTGGGCCACAAAAGTGAGCCCAAGGCCAGCTTGAATTGCATAGCGAGACCTTGTCTCAAAAAGACAAACAAAAAAATTCTGTTAGATAAATTTGAATGACTTGTGAGTGAGACAGAAGACTAATAAAGTAAAAACTGTGAAAAATGTGGAGATTCAGCTCAAAGAAGGTACTTTTCAAGGAGCTTTGAGTCCATGTATTTTAAGGATCACTATGTGAAACATGGAGTTTTAAGTTTGCTTAAGTCACTAAAGTTTGAGCTATAAGGAAAAAAAAAAAAAAAAAAGAGTTTGGGATGCCAGATTTGGACTTAGTATTAAAAAGAATGAAGACAAAAAGCTCCAAAACAGATAAAGAATTGTGCGCATAATGAAACTTCCCCCTTCACAAAGAGCGTTTACCCCATCAGTGGGTTGTTGGGTGCAGGAGCAGAGCGTGCTTGAGCAGCAGAGCGTCCCAGCTGGAGACTGACACAACCTGAGTGCCAGCTAAGAGAATTTCCTGCTGAGTGGTATGAGATTTATTTACCAGACCTCATTTTTTCTCATTAAAGAGCTACAAAATTAAATATTATTTTTCAAGTCTGACACTGTCTCATGAAAGCGGAGAATCTGGTGACCCACTTGGCTCTGCGGCACCATCTCTCAATGCTCATTCCAAATGTTCCGACAGAAGCAGTGAGCATCTCTGAACACCAGAGCCTCTAGACTACAAGTAACCGTGGACTCCCCTGAGGAGCAGAACAGGACGCCAGGCTGCACGTTCTTGTTCTGAACTGTCTGGTTCAATAGGAGCTATGTAGCAACACTGGTGACACTCTGAAGTTACCAACATAGAGTTATAAGGCAAAGATTAGATAGAATGGCAATAAAAAGAGCTTTTTCAGTTCAGGCATTTCCTGAGCCCAAGTACCTAGTGCGCTGGTCCTTCTGGGACAGCAGGTGAGATTTGTGCAGCGGCCAACTGCTGCCTTCACATTTTTCAGCAGGTGGTTAGGGCAAGATCTGCAAAATGCTCTCTGTGTTACCGCCATTTTCTAAACAATTACAGTGGGGCACCTGGGATGGAGTTTCCAGGACACCACTTCATGGATCGTTGCTCCAGCCCCACTTACTGGTATAAGAACAGTGTTCTTGTTTTATTTTCTCTCACTGTGGGAATCCAACTTTTGTGCCAAACATGGACAGTTCCTGCTGTGAGCACCAGGGATACCCAGGATGTTCCAATTTACTGTGGTTGCTGGCCTCCACAGCGCTGTAAACCACACTTGCATGTTTACAATCATGACACTCAATTTCTTCTTCAGGGTTTGCCTTCTTTCCCTCCTCCTTCCTTCTTTTCTTTTCTTTCTTTCTTTCTTTCTTTTTCTTCCTTTCTTCTTTCCCATTTAAGACATTAATGAATGAGGCAAAAGGGCATACTGTAAAAGCCAAAGAACTATAATGTGCTTTTTGAAGACTATAATTTCATCATAAACCCTCCCCATGTTTTTGTTCACATAGAATAACGTTTATTTCACAGATTACTTATAATCCTGTTGTCTAATATAGTAGCCACTAACATGAAATTACTGTGAATTTGAAATGTGACCATTGTGACTGAAATTGAAATTTTAACTTAAAAGAGGCTTGCTACTTGTGTAAAATACACAATGAAAACTTAAAAAAGAATTAATGGTTCTCATTAAGTTTGCACTGATTAAATGTTGAAATTATAGATATATTTAGATGAAATATATTACTAAAATGATTTATTAATAGATTATTCTTTTGTTACTTTAATTATGACTACTAGAGTATTTAAAATTATATAATGTAAAGAGCTGATCTGTCAAATGGACTCTCTTTCTTTTCATCTTTATAATTTCTTCCCCTTCCTGCTTTCAGGCAAACATTTTAAGCCAGTTGATGACTATCATTATATAATATATATATATATATATATATATATATATATATATATATATATATATGGGAAAGAAAACACCAAATTTCTAAGGAAACTGAGTTAGTATAATGGTACATTCAGTTTAAAGACTGAAACGTTAAGAAACCATGGTAATTTGAGAAGAAAAACAAAACCCATTAATTAATCAATGCACTGGAGTATGTTGGGACAGGAGACTGCCAAGTATGCTCACATGGCAGCTTGCAGTCTAAACTTAAGAAGCCTAATTCTGATCATGTTCTTCTGTGGCCACCTCCACTTGCCTGAGGATTCTTCTGTTAAAGCCTTGAACTTTGCTTTGTGAGCAGCACCATGACCCCTTTCCCACATTGTTTCTGCCAGTTTGGTGGTATACCCCTCAGCTGTGGAGTCATCTGGGAATTTTGCCTGCGGATGCTTTATAGCAGGAAGCATGCAATAGACAGCAACTCAGCCATGCTCTGAGCACTGAGTTTGGGGACATCAGTAATTTCCAAGAATGCCTCTACTTAGCAATTAGTGTGAAACATGTTTTAAACAAAACGAGCATTCTGACTCTCCAGGGGCAGTATACAAATAATGGTTAAAGAACACAGTTGGCAGATTTCTACTCATAATTTATGTTTCAGTTCTTCCACCGTTTGTGGGAACTTGCAAAACTGTTTAGCTTCCTTGAGCCTCCATGTCCCATTTCTAAAGTGGAAATTAGAAGACACTCCACCTTCTTGGATTCTTTTCAATGGCACATGCAGATACAGCACTTTAACAGCCTGACAAACAGGAAGTAAACAATGAATAGTCATGGTTATTACTGTTACTCTTTTAGCTGCTCCAGATTTCAGTAATGGTGAAAGAAGAAACCTGGGAGTAACTAGCAACAGTGGAAGAAAAAGATTATATTGCCTATATATAATCATCCTTGAGATTGGTGCTACATAAACAGTACTGGAAAAAACAGTCAAATCTCTGGCCTTACAGTGCGTATGGGTCCTTATGGGGTACTCAGAATCAGACCTGAATCAAGCGGTACATTTCATGATGTAGCCACGGTGGAACTGTACAGAGGGTGGTTTGGGGGCACCCCTTGGGGCCTCCTGCCTCAATGTTATTGCCAATAGTTGGAGGCCAGATAGCATACCCTCACTATAGGGACTTGGATAAGAGCACAGGTTAGGGCTGTGGAGATAGCTCAGTAGAATAAGTGCTTGGACCTGAGTTCAATCCCAGGTAAAAAAAAAAAACGCGTTAGTAAGTTATATTGCTGCAGTGGAACTGTGGCACTGAGTGACAGAGGCAGGTTCTAGAACACAAAATGTGTAAGAATCTGAAAGCTAATCCAGGTGAGTAACTGCTCTTTCTGACGGAACATAATGAGACCTACCAATAGTTGGAAAACATCAGCAAGGGTTAAGATGTTTGACAACTGGTAACTGCAGATCATACTATCATGTTTGGGTTAAAAATAATTAAACACTGTAGAAAGGAACTTGCCAGTATCTACTAAAAATCTAAAGTATGGATTGATAGTCACAAACCCACTCTTAGATAACCTAATCCACTGTTAGAAATTCTTGTTAATGTGAACTAAGCATAAGTGGATTTGGCAGCTCATGAGACAGAGATAGAACAAGCATTCTGTGGCACAAGCCAGTGGGCCCATCAGAGAAGCACCAGCTCTGGTAGTGATAGTGCAGCTCGGTCACTGGACATTATGTGGAGGTGCTTTTCCTGTCCGTCTAAGGCATGCCAGTCTAATCCCAAGTGGAGCAGGAACCCCAGGGCATAATTTCAAACAATGCAAAATGCATTCAGCTTATTATTCTTGTAAAAAATAATTCTGAATATGAATAGAGAATCCATTTTGGATAGGTTGGGTTCAGGTAAATGTAGGCCATTCTTGAAGCAATTTTATAAAAATGCAAAGAAACAGCTCATTTGCTTGCAATCATCAGAAAGCCGCTTGGAATAACACAAAAGAAAAGTGTTAGTTGCTGCTGTTGTTCTGTTTTGTTGTTTCTCTATTAAGAGAGGGAGAAGAAGGACTCTCAGAATCTGTTCAGTCAGGTTCAAGCTGGGGTTTTAAAACCATTTGGGTGTCAAAGTATTGCCTATGTGCAATTTTTTTCTTCACAGAGCCATATAAGTTCTTGCTCCTGGTAGTGTTCATTATCCTTACTTTCCTCTTATTTTATCTCTAAGCATCTGCATATTCCCTGCCAGCACCTGTCTCTGAGCTTGTCATTGTCCTGCAAGTAATTCATTTAGTGATTATGAAAGTGAAACATTGGCAACAGGACCGGGCACATAATTTTCAGGCCTGATGAAAGAGAAAAATGTGAGTTCTTTGCTCGAAAGTTTAAAATCTTAATATAAAATAGTAGAGAATTACATCGAATGTGGTGCTGTGATATGTTTAAAATGCTGGGAGACTGTTCAGAATTGATTCACATGAAGCCATCACTGAATGGCATCACTTAGTTTGAGAAAATGCCAGACAACCAGAGCCACTGACAGCATCATTCCACTGGCCTTATGGTGCACATTCTTGTGACAAATACCTGCCACTCACAACTTAGAGGAGAGCTTTATTTGGTTTGGTTCCATAGTGGGGGAAGTTCATAATCAGCTGATTCTAAGACAGGAAGGCATGGTAGAAGAGTATGGGATAAAAACTGCTTGATGCCTTGAACCCAGGGAGCAGAGTAAAGGCAGAGGCCTCTAAGAAAGAAAAAGACCTTTGTGGGTCACACCCATAGTGTCTCTTCTGACAAGGCCTCCCTCCTCACAGCAAGTCTGCTGTAGGCTCTCATAAGCCAGCCACCTTCTCAAGTCTCCTCCTGAAAGGCTTCTGAGGGACGTCTAGACATGCAACATAGCTGCTTCTGAAGAGGAAAAAAATAATATTTTGAGACATTCAAAGTAATTCTTCTTTATCATTCTTTGATTCTCAATTTGGTGCGCATAATCTGACTCCTGCTGTAAATAAAATTCATCTCAAATCAGCAAGAGAAATAGCAATAGGAGATTGAGATAAATCTTGAAAAAGAATTCCCAAGCTCTTGACAAAATCAGTGCTTTAGATCATTATTTTAGCTTATACGTAGTACCAAAGAATGGATCAGAAACTTGTCCTTTGGCCTGTGATATATATTTCTGAATGACAGAATTTAAGCCAAGAAAATAAGAAAAGCAACATCTGTACAGGCTGGTGAATAAAAAGGTGATAATTATCTGTGATGATGAGGAAGTTACTCATTTAACACATATGACACAAACTGAAGTTTATACAGTGCCCAAGAAGTTTTTCTTGTGAATGTGGAATTGCATGGGTTATCATATTTAATGTAAAACATAAAGACCACTGTGGTGCAACCTTGTTAGCAAGGAGTGTTTTATCTGAGCTAAGTACTACCAATGTTACTTTTCAGGTCTTTCCATTTGTGCTTTAATAGAATCTGTACACTTAAAAATATATTTTACACCTCTTCTTAAGATGCATTTATTCATCTCGAAGGCAAGTGTTAGTGAGCTGATTACCTACTGGATCACTAAATGCTAAATTATAATATAAATTTGATTAAAAATAATTTCACAGTTTTGGGCCTCAAATATGCAAACGTTATTTTCTCCTAAATGTAATGCTAAGTGTAATCCTTCACCCGGAAGAGACTGACAGATGTACTGTCATTATGATGTACTGTCATTATTAAACCAATAAATTCAATGAATTTGATTAAGGTAAATAGAAACAGTTATATTTCAGGAGCCCTATCTCTCATGCTATTAGACTTCAGTGTGGTTTGTGGAGTGCAGACTCCCACATATGAGTACTTTCTTCACTATTTTTTCCCTTGCTAGTTGGTTGCCAATAGAAACATCTGCCTAAAAGATTTACTTTTGGACAAGTTTCTTTTCTTTGCTTCTTTCTTTATAAGTCTTAAAAGAATAGTTTTGGCATTTTCCCCTCATCAGCTTGCAAAATAGCAGTGAGAATTTAAGTTTTAATCAACTTTTAATAATGTCTTGCTAAATCCATGAAAGAGCAATTGTGTCCAGTAGAAATGATACACAAATATAGTTTTCTTAACCTTTCAATTTCTAAAGAATGTCCCATCTCAAAAGGATGACTGTGTTGAACTGAATCATTTTGTGTTGGTAATATTTCCCCTTTTATTCAGTGTCACTTATGTAGACTTAAATAAGACATATTTAACACTAAATGTTATACTCTGGTTTACTGAAGTATATCTTTTCTTCTTCATCTATGTTACCTCATACCTAGGTCTCAACTTTAAACATTTATCTGTGCTAATATTAAAGAGTCTAAAATCAGCATATGTATTTACAAAAAGCTGGTTTGGATGAATTTCTATCCATCTAATTCTTACATATAAAATAGCAGCCAAAAACATGGAGACCAAGCCAATATCACCAATTTTCTCACAGCACTAATAATTTTAATATAATTTTCTTAATAGTCTACAGTCTTCCAATGATTTTGCTTTATTTTACATTTTCCTACAATAGATAAAGTTGCAAATGAGCTTCAAGTTAGGAAGAGACGCATACCATGATTATAATAGACTTACGCTGCCTTCACACTTCAAAGACATACACTAGAAATCAAGAGTTTCACATGGGACATTTGGAATTCTGAGACTGCATAGCAGAGATATCAGGGTTGGAGGATCATGGCATATGTCAGCTCTGAGCCACCATCAAATACAGGTGAAGCTAGGCCTTGGACATTTGGCTAATATAGAAGAAAGTCACAGAAACATGCTTCTCTTCATTTCAGTCCCCTGTGTTTGAGGTCAGGAAGCTTCAAAGGAAATATAAGAAAGCTGAAACCCATGTTAAACGAAATGATGAGACATCTTGGCCAAACCTCTCCATGCTCAATTCAGCAAGTTAGAATGGAAAAATTATTTAAGACAAGCACTGTCTTTCACTTCATTCCTCTCTCTCCCTCCACCATTTCCTGCTGCTTTCCAGTGACAATCGCATCATCACTTTTGAGAAGGCATTAAAAAAGTCACCTTATTCCACTTATCGGAATATAGATAAAAGCACTACTTCATTAAGATCTGGCCCAGGGTTCAAATCTGTTATGAATGATGTTGGCAAAAGTTGATTCAAGAAGGCGGGGAAATAGTTCAGTAGAATGAGTGCTTGCCTGGCAAGTGCAAGGGTCTGAGTTCAATCCCTAGCCCACACACTCACACACACACACACACACACACACACACACACAAAGAAGTTGATTCAAGACTTTGTGCTGAAACCACAGCCTGGCTGTATTCATAGGCTTTTAGGCCACAACTTCCCATGCCCAGCCCTAAATCATGGAAAATAAACTAAAATCAAGATTCAGAGAAAGTTCCAACGTAAATCATGAGCAAGACACTAAGATTGAATTGAAAAAGAAAGAAGTCACAAGCTTGACTCATAGGATCTGTTATGAGTAAAGTTGGAAAATTCAAATCACATAAAGGGTAATAACCAGAGTAAATGTTCTCAGAGACGTTTCACTGTGCCCACCTGATTTGTGAGTCAAACACCGTATGAACCACAAAATGAGCACTCTGTCATTTCTAGGGTAAGTGGAAACACTAGAAAAATAGCAGGAATGGAGGTAGCTTCTTAGAAAAGGTCAAGAATGCTCATGCTAGAGTGTGCACCCCTTCTAAATACCTGCAAAGAGTGGTTGAGATCTGTAACTCTCTAAAAACCTACCTATTTATTTATCAACATGACAACACACACTGACAAATATATTCCACCAAACAAATATCCCACTAGGAAGCATTTTACGTTTTAATTTTCTTTACAGGAGAGAATTGGAAGAGAGTATTATATCCAGACAACATGTATTACCCATGACAGACAGAGGGGTTGCAAAACTGATTCTAATGTTTCACTCTTCCTGTACCCACACAGTCATTAGTGATACTCAAAAAGAATGGGACCTGCATTCTTTGTTTTTAAATCTGAGCTAGCTGTGTGAGACACTCTGGTAACCAAAAGCAAATCCAATATGGCACACCTCATTGAGGCCCCCTTCAGACAGTGAGATACCCACCCTCTTAGAGCTCTTCCACACTCTGAAAACAAATTGAGGCTGCCTGGCCAGAGGGTGTACAGCTGAGTCATCCCATGTGAAGCCATGTGAGAAGACCAGGGAGGTAAGAAATCCGTCAGTGAGGTAGCCTATAGATCTGAGAGCAAAAATAAGTGTTTGCAGTTATATGTCATGATTTCATGGTCATGTATTAGTTACTTTTTACTCGTTGCTGGGACAAATACCCGACACTCAAAATGAAGGAAGGAAAAGTTTATTTAGCTCACAGTTTGTAGAGGTTTCAGTCCATATTCGGCTGGCCAAGGCTGAGTGGAACAGAGCAGAGAGCATCCAGTTCATGGCGGCGGAACAGCAACAAAATGGCGGCAGAGGCAGCCAGTCAATCAGGGCAGCAGAGCAGCAGCAACAGCGAGAGCTCCAGTCTGTCTCTCTGTCTCTCTTTATATTACATTCAGGCTCTCCACCTTAGCTCCCGCCCTAGGCTACACCCATAATCCCAGAAGTACTTGCACCCATAATCCCATCAGTACTAAAACCCATAATCCCAGGGATCATGGATCAAGTCTCAAATTCTAGAAGTCCCCGCCCAATGACTCCATGAGGCTTTGGGGGGACAACTAGACATCAACCATAACAGTCATTATTTAAGCAACATTATTATGAGTAGATGACTAGATGAACACTGTCAAATGGCAGATAAAGTGAGTTAGAATTGCATTTACTACATCTTAAGCTAACAATACAGATACAGGCCAGACCCTACAAAAATGATCAAATCTAGAACTGTTATGGGCCAGCCTATACAAATACTACTTTCACATATATTTGACTTTATAATGGTTGTGGTTTGTGTCTAGTTGTCCCCCCAAAGCCTCATGCAGTCATGGGGCAAGGACTTCTACAGTTTGAGACTAACTCATGATCCACTGGGATTATGTGTCTTGGTACTGCTGGGACAATGGATTTTCATACTGCGGGGATGATAGGTATGGTCTGAGGCAGATATCCTGAGGCAGAGAGCCTCAATGTATTATAAGAGAGGCGGAGAAACAGACTCACTCTCTGTTGCTTTCTGTTGCCCTGTTTGATCCGTTGCCTCTGTTGCCATTTTGTTGCAATTGTTCCACCGTCATGGACTGCTGCTGTCTGCCATGTACCAGTCTGCCGTGGAGCCAGCCAAGTATGGACTGAAACGTCCAATAACTGAGCTAAATAAACCTTTCCTTCCTTCATTTTGAGTGTCGGGTATTCGTCCCAGCCACGAGAGAAGAGTAATGGAGACAATAACGGCATACTCCTTGAGGTGGGCTATACTATCTTTCTTCTTGTAGCATACTTTCCTAATTTGCATGCTTAACTCATCCTTAGGACTCAGCGAAAGACATTAGCCACTCCAGCAGACCGATCTCAGATCCACAGGCTGGTCGTCCCCCTTCCTCTCCCAGGCTTCCTGGGCACGTGTCCTTCTCATCTCTTCCCAGCAACATGGCATCAGAAGCAGTGCATCCACTTCATGGCCCCATTTCTTGGGCCCGCTTCAACCCAGTTCACGCAGTAGCCACTTCGGAGACTTAGGTGTTAACAAGGATTTGCACTTTTGGACAAGTCATCAATTGAGTAATAACTACAAGATCTTACCTTACCTGACCACACATTCTGCACAGTTACTTAGATACAACTGAATGAACTTCTAAGAAGAATATTTATTTATTTATTTATTTATTTATTTTTGTACTCATATACAATTATAATGTGGCTTTATTCTCTGAGCTTTTATTCACCTCTGTTATTGCCCAATACTCTATAAAATCCATGCAAGCAGGGCTCCTGTCCTTTTCTCATCCAAGCATGCACAACTCTTAATGCAGTGAAAACCAGGCACAGAGAAGGGGTCCAGCAGAAATCTCATGTGAGCCGACCAGTGTGCCCATGTATCCCCTATTTTAGCACATTCAGGAAGACTCATTTTTCTGTCTTGATCTCACCCTAGGTGCCATGCTTCCAAATGGTAAGTGAAATGTGTCATATTGTATCTCCTAAGCCTAGAATGAGGCTTAAAACTTCTGATAAGAATAACAGTTAAAATTTATCATGTGCAACAAATGTTTGTACTATTTTAACCTGAGAATCATTTAATTATTTAATAAACTATGAAGCATAGAGTATTTCTCCATTTCACAAGTCTCAAAAATGAGATAGTGGAAACTGCACAAGTATTTGTTAAAATGCACTGCATGTTCTAGCAGCAGACGTAAGGAAAAAATAAGTGTTTACTAATGCAAGTCTGGAAATTTCCCATTGAAGTAACAAACTCTGCCCCCTTCTTCTCTAGACTTACAGTGTGAAGTAAGCCTATGGTCTTCCATTTAAGTAGGTTGTGTTTGCAGAAGACCATTCTGTGTTCCTTTGTCTTATACCTGGCCCCATAACAATGTCTATATATTGTTTGCTTCCTCACCAGATTCACCTATTTAAGTTAATCAGTCAGCCTCTTGTTTTGATTGATTTCATTTGTTCTATCACTTCAGTCAGTTCATTCAATATCTACACCTTAAGCTGGTACAATTTCAGGTGAAAAAGTATTTATCAATGAAAAAGATCACTCCTTAGTGTCTTAACAAAACATCTCAGAAGTACTTTTTCCACCCTATGTTCATGATATATTTTTCTCCTTACTATACACAGAAAAGTAGAACAGTCTAAAACGTGCTGCCAGTGTGGTACTCTGTTAGGTGGGTCACCGTGTCTATGGAAAACGGAATGAGGTGGAGTTGGTCTCATGACCCCTTGAGGACACCACAATCTATGGATGATCAAATCCCTTCTCTAATGCGGTGCTGTATTTCCTTACAATATATGCTACCCCCCATAAACCTTAAGGCGTACCTGAATTATTTATAGTGATAAATCCAGTGGAATTCTTACTTGTTATCCCACATTGTTTAGGGCATAATGACAGCTAAAATGATGTCTCTATGTGCTCATTACAGGTATAATAGTTTTTCAAATAATGAGGAGCCACAGAGAGGGCTGACTGTACATAGTTGTGTCACAGTTTTAGTGTTTGTGTGCATGGGTTTGATTTTGGGATTTAAAACTCCTGGGAACAATGGTTAAAGCTGAATATCTGGCTTTCCACCTTAACCTGTACTTAAAGCAGACAAAACAAAGCAAATGAAACAAAACAAAACAAAACACAAAAAAACAGTTGTATTGATTACTTCTTTGACCTGGGTAATGATGACGGCGATGGCCATGATACGAGGTTAGCATAATATATTGTCCTGGTGGGGAATTACTACAAGATAGAAAAGAAATACTACCACATATGATTTCATAAATTAGAGAGTTGGAAGCAAACCAACATTTTGTAGAGATAATTCTCACTTTTGCAGACTGTGCTGTTTTTATAAAGTCCCTTGATCAATATGATTTTTGCTCCATCCTCTCTCTCTCTACTGGTTCAATATCAGAACTCATTTCAAATTCACTCTATCATGACCAGATCATGAAGGATACTACAGACCTCAGGAACCAATTAAAGCTGAATTCACCTCCTCCTGACCATCCCACAGCAGCTGTTCCCAGAGAAAGCTGGAAGGGGCTCAAAGCAAAGCTGCTTTGGAACAGAATCACCTGGAACTTGTAGACTTGGTCTGGGTCTGTGCTGCCAGGGGCTCTGGCATCTCTCTGAGCTGTGATTTCTTTTAGCCTGAATGTGGGGCTGTGCTGGGTGCTGAGGGTAATTTAAAGCATCAATTAGACATGGTTTGTATCCTCAGGAATCTTACAATTTAATGGAGGAAATAAGATCAACACACAGTCAATTAAGCAAAAGTAGATACACATGTACACATAAAAAATATTGATTTAACTTTGGGCAAAGGAGGACAAGGATTCAGATGCTAATCAGGAGGGTCTTGCACATCAGCCTTCATTTGAGTCTCAGTGAAAGCAAGGTTCCTCTGACATGGAAGACAAGAATCCCTGGGGCAGAGAGTTTCCTCCCTCCCTCCTTCTCTCCCTCTCTCCTTTTCTCCCTTCCTTCCTCCTTCCTTCCTTCCCTTCTTTCTTTCTGACCTTTTTTTGATACCTTCCTTCTCTTGTCTTTCCTTCTGTCTTTTCTTCCTCTTGTCTGAACTTTTCCTCCCTCCCTCCCTTCTGTCCTTCCTTCCTTCCTTCCTTCTTTCCATCCTTCCTTCATTCCTTCCTTCCTTCCTTATATCCATGCTTCCTTTCACAGCCCTGGGTGCAACAGAAGGCATTCTGTGCTCAGGAACTGATTTGTTGGTCTCTGGATGTTGCTTTGGAGATATTTAACCTTGATCTTCTAACAGTGCAAGATTATCCCATTTTAAGTGAATTATTTTCTTTATGCTTAGCGTTAAGTCACCGAGCTGTTGGGCCCCCTTCCCCTGTAGCACTTGTGATGTTCCCAAGATGCGCAGACCACAGCAGTGCTGCAACCTTGACTGTCTGCACCCAGCTCATTACACATACAGCTTTGTTTCAGCTTGCTCCAAGGACTCTATACTCTGTACTCAAAGCAAGCTGGACCAGCCAGGGACACTTGATGACTCTCCTTCTCCATTCCCACCCACCCTGGGCCAGCAAAGGACATTTTATGACTCTCCTTTCGAATTTCTGCCTGCCCAGAACACTCCAGCTCAACTAAGGACACTTTATGACTCCCTTTCCCCCATTCCCTACTCTACAAAGCCCCTGCCTCCCCAGCCATCGCTGCTGTTCATGTCTGCTGAGCAGCTCGGCACTTGCTAGTTGCCATCAATGAACCGCTCCTTTCATGCCAGCTAACGTGAGTGTGGTCTTATGTGGGTTCCAGGGTGCCTTTTTCCCTGACAGTTTTCCTGTCCTTTTGGCAATACTCCCACACACTCTCCTTGTGGCTCCCCTGTCCTCTGATGTTTTCAGTCTGCTCTGAGGGGACCTCTGGGATTCTCTGAGCTCAGAGTTAAGCTCCTTTTATTCCTTGGCCAAACTGCCTGGTCCCATACGCACTTGACAATGGGACCCAAAGCCCCCCGCCCACCCTAGATTTTAATACTCTTTGCTATTTCAAGAACTTCTGTTGCTGCAATGGTATACAGTGTGAGGTACCCTGTGTCCATACTTTCTTTGTCCTCTGAACTTGCGCTCAACTCTGTATTTCATGTTCCCCCCAACAAAAATTCTCCTTGCTAAGTCCCCTATGTGGCAACGTTCAGGCCCAGATGATCTTCCTTCCCCTGCCTTTCCTGAAGCACATGATGACCCCGCCCTTCGATGCTCGCCAGCCCCACCTCCTCCACCCTCAACTGATCCATCCACCCCTCCTCCACTGCTTCATGTCCCAGTCAGCCCCAGATAACAGAAAAAAATTAAAATGTCTTGAGGAGGGCCCAAGCACACCCTGCCCCTCATGATCTTCTAAATCTGGCCTTTAAGGTCTTTAATGCCTGTGAGGATACAGAAAGAGAGGGAAAACGTAACCTCACCAACGAAAAGTGCCAGCTTCTAGCAGCGGTCCTCTGGCCTCAGACCCTTAAGCCAAACCCTCCCAAGGCCTCTAACAAACAGCCACAGGAGGCTTTTTCAAATGTAAGCAGGAGGGCCACTAAGCTCAGGAGCGTCCAGACCCACACCCATCCCAGGGCCCTGTCCAAACTGCAAACAGAAGGGATGCTGGAGGGTAGACTGTCCCTCTCGACAATGACAGAGATCTTCTGCTGCCACATCCTAGCTGTTGCTGGCTGACTTGTTGGGCCTGACAGAGGAGGACTGATGGTGCCCGAACTCCAATGCCCGCACCAACGAGGCACCTGAGGTCCTGCCAACAGCCGAGGAGTCCCGGGTACGAATCCAGATGGTGGATAAGTCCATTTGCTTGCTTATTCATACTGGTTCATCCTTGTCCATTTTACCACAAAAAAACTGGACCAACTTTTCCATCTCTAATCACAGTTATGTCCACCCTCTACTGGGTCCTTACCCTGTCTATTCAAAAAGTAAGCCTTTTTCTCATTCCTCCCTGGTTCCTTTTACTGGGAACCAGATTTTGTCTATGGAGACACATGCTAAGGCCTTACCTAACTATAACCTCATACAGCCCAGGTGAGCTGAGCCTTCTAAAAGGTTCCTGCCCCATTACAAGGGAAGCTATCTTCACATTCCTTGGGCCGGGCTGCCTGCAGGAAGACTTCAAACCAAAAAGTTATATCTTGCTCAGTCTACCCCAGATATCTGTGATGAGCTGCAGAAGTTAGGAGGGTTTACAGAAATGAATTTGCCTGAGTTGAGGTGTTTCATAGTAGAAAGGATAGAGAATGGAATTATGAATAGAAAATGAGGATAATGATACTTCCAGCCTAAAGAAATGAAAGCCAAATAGAGAGAAGGGACATTTCAAGCAAAAAGTGTCCAAAGCTGTAAGAAAGGCAAAAATAAAGTGTTCATGATGGAGTCAGAGAAGTTTCACATGGAGGTGGTCATGCGTCTTCCACTCTCAGTAGGAGGAAACCCATATCAACTACCGATATAAAGAAAACGTGTGTTAAACTGTTGATAAATGCTCACGCAGATGTGTCAGTAGTTGCCCAGCCTGTGGCCCCAACTGCAAACCGGAAACTATGACATTCCTGTGGCCGTCCTCCTCCCCTCCTTCATGCTAGGAACAGCAGCTCTCAGTCCCTCCGTGGGTCTCAGAGTCCCACTACAACACCACCGTGCAAGCCATATCACAGAGTCAGCACCCGACCAATGCCACTTCACTGCGGTCCACCCTGCTCCCCTGGGTCCTTCCCCTCCTAGGCCCACTGGCAGCTCTTACTCTCCTCCTCCTTGCAGCCCCCTGCACAGTCTCCTTAGCCAAAACCACTGTCCAAAAATTAGCCAACCAAAATTTTAACCTTATGCTCCTTCCAGGATATCACCCCATTCCTCTGGCTGAACCGGACACTCCAGACCATGAGTCTACTCTCAAAACCAATGCCCCTTGACAGTAGGAGGTAGCCAAAGAGATGTCGTCATCACCTTCTTCCTGTAACTCAAAGTCTGAAAGGTTAAGGGACCCAGCCGTGGGTCCCCTTCCCCCGCAGCACTTCAGATGTTCCTGAGATGTGCCAACCACAACTGTGCTGCAAACTTACTGTCTGTGCCCAGCTGATTACACACACAGCCTAGTTTCAGCTTGCTTCAAGGACTTTCTGCTCAGTGCCCCAAACACCCTGGACTAGCCAGGGACACTTGATGACTCCCCTTCCCCATTCCTGTCCACCCAGAACACCCCAGCCCAGCTAAGGACACTTTAAGACAGACCTTCCCCTGTTCCCTGCTCTACAAATCCCCTGCCTCCCCAGCCATCGCTGCTGTTCAGGTCTGCTGGGCAGCCCGGCACATGCTAGCTGCCATCAATAACCCATTACTTTCATGCCAGCTAACATGAGTGTGGTCTTGTGTGGGTTTGAGGGCACCTCTTCCCCAACAATTTTCCTGTCATTTAGCTCTTTATTGGTTAAATAATGCAAAATGGCTTATCTCTTTCATTAAAAATATACTAGTATTTTGACAAAGATGTTTCGATCACCTACTTTTGAGGTGAATTATACAATTCATACATGGCCAATTGGACCTGATATTTACTATCAGATTACCTATTTTCCTACAGAATTTATTGTCAGTGTCTGTTAGTTGGTTTTAGGTTTAGGATGGTTTCATCAAAAGGGGTTGCCTAGGCTTTATAGGATCGTAGCTCCCTGAGCATTCCTGGGAACATCTTCCAAACAGGCCTGCAAAATCATCTGTTACATTCCTGTACTTCTCACACCTTGTTGGAATAACAGTGTTCCACTGAACAAACAAAACATTTCGCTAAACAAACAACATATTTCAAATCCTGTCCCCGGCATCGGACGAGTGGCAGCTGGCAGCCGCCCCACCTACCTCACCTCCTTCCGCTGCTGTCCTTCCTGCCTGCCCTCCTCCTCCCTGACCTCCTTCTCCTCCTCCTCAGTAGTCCTTTTGTTCCCAGTGTATTCTGTCTCCCTCTCTTTTCAGTGTAACCAAAGTCCCTCCTCACACACTGTGGGGAGGGGGCGTGGGGCAGGGGAACACAGATGGTATCGTTTGCAAAAGGAAAACTGAGAAATTACACATATATCTTTCAGTTTTGTGGCAAAACTGATGCCAAGATTCCTGTTTGGAGCATGCACTGCGATATGGGTGCACGGGCACACTGAAAAGGGTGAGGCCGGCCCAAGGAGGGCCGCGCGATAAATCTCTGGCGGCTGATCCAAACACAAAGCGTGCAAGCTATTAGGCTTTGGCAGCTATTTTATTTTTCCCGTATGAAGTTTTAGACCTGTCTTGTATGCTGAGATAGGTTTCATCTGGTTGGAACTTCTGTTGGATTTAAATTTCCTTCAGATCTTTGGAGTTGGAGGAGGAAAAAAAAATAAATAAAAATAAACTTAGCATAGCTCATAGCACACTGAAATAATGTTGGGAGTAGGAGGGGGCAGTAATTGTGCCCAGATAATGTTGTCATACTTTGTAAAGCCTTTAATGCTGGAATTTATTTATTAATGATGCATGGGTTATTACCCACCATCTGTCTTGTGTTAGTAGTGGGCTGTTTCAGATTATGGTAATGTGTTCCTGATTTGAGTTGTGTTGAAAGCCAGAACAAGGCTCCTCATGTGCAGTCCTCTTTGAGGCCTGCTGTTTTCAATTCCTCTTCACAGAAAGGGCTTTTATTTGATTTGCTATGGTTTTTTTCTTCTATTGCCAAAACAGCTGCAAGCCTGGAAGGGAATAAGACACAGAGCCACATCAAACTTGTTAGCTTATGTATATAAAAAAAATAATAAATAAATAAAAAGAAAGGAGGGGAGAATGTTCCAGAAACCAAAAAAAGAAAAGAAAAGGATATAGGACATAAATTGGAGAGGAAAGAGGGAGAGAGCTCATCAAAGGGAGCCCTAATTGATCAGCCTTTGTACCAAGAACACACTGATAAGTTTCAATGTATTATAGATGAGAAAGCAATGTACTTAATTGACTCTGCCTATCCATGCTAAGTAAAATGGCAGCTTCAGTATGGTTTTAACAGGCTTTGTGGTAGTACAAGCAATAAATAAAAGTATCCAATTAACTAGCTTTCTCTAATCACTCGCACATGCACACAATTTTTTTTATTATTTATTTATTTATTTATTTTGTCTTTTTGAGACAGGGTCTCACTGTGTAGTTCAGGCTGGCCTTGAGCTCACTTTTGTAGCCCAGGCTGGTCTTTAACTCGCACTGATCCTCCTGTCTCAGCCTCCCGAGTGCTGAGATTACAGGCATGTGCCACCATGCCCAGCTCCACACAGTTTTTTTTTAACTTTAATTTTTTTAACTAGCTGAAAACATTAGAATTCGTGCATAAATGTGATGAGAAGGAAACAGGCTAAGAGACAAGCTTGTCCTGTCACGGACTTTCGCACTGATGCAAGTTGTCTGTGTTTCTGGGCCACTTTGTATTAACTGCTCTGACCTTATGGTAACACAGGTGGACAGACAGACTCTGCTTGCCCTGAACAACACAGTAGCCAAAGTTAATGAGTCTATTGGGACCAGAAAAGAGGCCAGGGGGACTAAATAAATTCTTAATTTGAATTTGAATTGAACAGCTCCATGAGGCTAATGGTGCTGTCTTAGACAGTATGGTTCTGGAATTAACTAAAAAAGGATAAAGCAGTTTCTTCCTTCTGTTACAATTTAAAGTTATGGCTATGGCTTTCTTTCAGCCTAAAGAGTATGTATGAAATATTCTTCTTTCTCTTGATGTATTATTCAAAATTAGTAGCAGTTAGGGTTTCTCTCAAAGGCCCTTCTTGGAAGAAATTCATTCTTGGAAGAAATGCTTCTGTCTATTGAAATAGGATTTGCAAGGAAACTCAGCATAGTTGGATGAGAAAAAAATAAAACATAAAAAGACATACAGTTCTCAATTGATAATGACTCTTCTTATACTAACGGGGTTCAAGTATGTACCTTCTCATACTAAAAATATTTAATGGGCTGCAATTCTCTCAGTTCACATTAGACATAGTCTGATCATTGCTACACTATGGTTAGTTAGGCCCATGCAAAACTCAAACCGTGTTGACTTATGTGTTCCCAAAGGCTAACTAGCTTATAGTTAATCACATTTTTAAAAATTGTATTTCTTATGAATAATAAATATATGAAAATGTTTAATTACAATGCATGAAACGCAGAGCTAGATTGGTGAGATGAGCTTTACGAGGTTTAGATTCAATAGCCTCCAACATTACAAGCTTCACTGGTGGCCCACTGCAATTGCAGAACATTTGACTATGTATGTGTCTACTTCCTTTTAGTCCAAAGAGAAGTATATTCTTTTCCTTTTTTTTTTTTTTCTTCTAAGCAACATCAATAGGGAGGTGGGTCATGCCCACACACTGTACTCTGTAGAACGATTGTGAGGACAATATGCAATATGTCAACTTTCAAAAAAAAGAAAGGGGAAAAGAAAAAAAAAGTAATGTTGACTTAAAAGTGTTAATGTTTAATTGTTTGATCAATCTTATATACCTATCTGTGTTAATCTAAACTAATCTGATGATGAAAATATGTAACATAACCATTGTTAAATTTAAACAATAAAATATTAAATTTAAAAAAACAAAAAAAATAATAAACATATGAGAGGGAATTTTTCAGGTCTGATTTTTCATAGCTTTTTTATTGATGAAGAGACTGTAGAAAAATGATGAGATAAGGAAATACTGTGAGGACAACACAGCTGTTTACCATTCTCTGACACAACTGTTCTCCAGAACAGGCACTTGGACCCTCCCTCTCTTATGGTTTGTGTGCATTTGTCCCTAAAAGCTTCATGCAGGCATTGATGTGCAATTCTACAGTTTGTGATTAACTCATGATCTACAGCTGGGATTGTGGGTCTGAATACCGCTGGGATTACCAGCGTAACGGCTACACCAATCCCGAGGCTGATAGTCTAAATGTAACATAAGAGAGACAGAGAGACAGACTTGCTTTCTGTTGCTGCTACTTTCTATTTGCTCTTGTTGTTTTACAGCCTTCTGCTACCATGAACCGCTGCCCTCTTCCATGTACCAGTCTGCCTTGGAACCAGCTGAATATGCGCCGGAACCTCCTGTAACTGTGAGATAACTAAACCTTTCCTTGTTTCATTTTGAGTGTCCAATGTTTGTCCCAACAGAGCAAAGTAACTGAGATACCCGCCAAGCTTTCCTTGCAATTCGTGGGATTGAATAGCTGAGTTGTAGCAAGTAAGGTACAGATGAAAAGAATGCATTCCACATCCATAGTTGATATTAATATGATTTCTACACATTTTTCCTCTTTGGTTTATCAGGTATAGAAAATTCATCAGAGAGCCCGAGGCTATAGAGCAACATGGCAATGAGGTGAAAGGGACCCACGTCTATGAGTAGCAAGGAACAGATCTATGTCTCCCAAGTAAGAAAAATGGGGATGGGAAAGAAATAAATCTTTGTTGTGCTCAAAGTCTGTGAGATTTGTAGATTTTTGTGTGCTGTCTTTTCTTTATTTGCCTTTTAGGTAGGGGCTCAAGATGCACTCCAGGTTGTCCTGAAACCCACTATGTAGCCCACCTTGTCCTTGAACACACAAAGATCCTCCTGCCTTGGCATCTGAGTGCTTGGATTATAGGTGGGTGCTGCAATACCTGGCTTATGGGGAATTTTTTTAAAAAAAAAACATGAACTACCATCTGTACAATGTGAAAAGAATTACCTGGATAAGCTAATTCTTCACTGTGTTGCCTGTAGCTTAAATGCTCCTTTTTTGACCTGTTGTTCAGAATCTTACTTCTAATAGTATAGAGCTCTCCATATTCAAAGAGAAGAATTTACACTGCCCAGGTAAGTAAAAATTAGACATAAAATGCAAGGTCAACCTTTTGTTATGTGTACTGAAATATAGGATTGTCATGCAGATTACAATTTTTGTTGAAACGTTCTTTTCATGAGATAAAGCTAAAGTAGAACCCAAATATACGGCTGAGTGACATAGAACATTTAACATTTCTCCTTGGCCATTTTGTTCCTGAAGCATAGGAGTGTTTTTTCTGCCTAGCTCTTGATCACGATTTTCTTTTATGTCCCGAAACCTTTAGCAGTTCTGCCATTATAACCTCGTCCTGCCTAGATTTTTTTCTCAACCCACCTTACTTGGATTGACATTTTTCCTGGTTGGTTTGCTGGGCTTGATCCTTTGGATTCTCCACCTTCTTCCGTCTTATTTCTATGTGCTGAGTCTGCACATCCTTGGTCTGCACATCCTACCTAGCCTCTAACTGATCCAAATTCTTGATATATCATGATCCCAACTCAAGGGTGAATCTGTGACTCCTCATCTGGAGTATATGAGAAGGGTTCAAACTAAAGGATATTGCTAAGCAGTGTGTGGACTGCATTGCATTTTGAAGCCTTAACCCCCCACAGTGATATTTAACAGAAGTAAATTGAGAAGGCAGAGCCTTATGTCACAACAAGTATAGAGTCTAGGTAGTAGAGCAAGTGTCCTGATAAGAAGAGTCTCAGGAGAGCTTGTTCATTCTCATGAAGACGCTATGTGAGGATATACCCAGGTGCTACTCACCTATAAATTACAGATCTCTACAGAAAAAGTCTACCTTTCTGGAATCAGGATCTCGTGCTTACCACCCTCCAGAATTGTGACAAATTTCTGTTATTTCAGCTTGGTACTTTGGAATTAAAGCCCAAGTAGATAAAAATAGCATATGATCAAAGCAGGAAAGGACAGGGCATGCCGGATAGCTCAACAGATTAAAGCACCTGCTCAGGCAGGCACAGGGCCACAAGTTCAGTCTCCAGTCCTGCCAAGCTGGCCCCACCCCTGGGGCATCTTCAGATGGCTACTGCAAGTGGGCGCCGTGCACACACCTGTAATCTCAGCTATTTGGAGGCTGTAAATAAATAAATAAAAATAAAGCAGGAAGAGACATAATCTAACCAGAGATTGTTGAAAAGCTAGATGTATACTTCATTCCAGTCAAGCTGGGACAGGCTTAGTTACCATCATAGGCTTTTATTTCTATAATAGTGCAGCTACATTACCTTTGTTTGGGGGATGACCCCATATTCTAGCAATGATGTTGACCATCCTTTCCTACTAAGGTTAAATAATTTTTAGACGTTTCATTATATTTAAATTAAGCTTAATTTATTAAATTTTAGCAAATATATCATAATCAGACTGATATCTCTAACATTAGAATTTGACGAAGGATGGAAATAGCTCAGTTGTTTTTGGTCTGTGATACTATGAGCACATGTTTTCACCACAGCAGTATATTAAGAGAGCCCATAATACTTTGAAGACTTCTTACAACTCAGAGCTTAGCTCTGAGAAATGAGTTCCCAAGGCTTACCGTGGTAGTCAAGATCTACAATGTTACACCTGCATAGATTAATAAAACACAGATATGCAAGGTATCCATCCAGACCCAGTATAAGGAACAGCATTATACTAACCAATGAAATGATGTGGAAAAATGTAGAGGGGAAGCATTTGTTATCCTCTTATGTAATGTTACGAAAATGTGTTACGATCACGAAAGAGCAGTTTGTTGGAATAAAACCTAATTTAAAGATCAAACATTTAAAGTCTGGAAAGACCAACTAGTTAAAATTTTTAAACCTTATTTCTAAGTATCAAAGGATGATACCCACTGAACAGATGGAGGTAGGAAACTTTAGGCATCTATGGAAAAGTAATATAAAGCAGGAGGCTGGAGACAAGCTATCTCTTAAAGGATATTGGCATATCAGCAGCATAAAATCATGTGTTATGCTTCCAATTTAGTGACATTTTTACATCTACAGAATAAATTACTGAGAAAGTAGCTTGTATTACTTTCATGATCAAACTATTATGGAATACATATTTAGAAAACATTTTTATCATTTTAAAGGCTCCATTTTTAATATTATTGAAATGCTAAAAAAGCCTGCAAAATCTCATAATTAGCTAAATATAGAAAGGAATCAGAGATAAGCTTCGTGAATTTTAAGTTAAAAATGTCAAAATACATAACCCCAAGTAAATGTTCCCATAAGGACAGTATTATCTACATCAGAAGCTTTTGTTTTACTGATTGGAAATGAGAAATATGAAATCAGAGGAAAGAATCCAGTCCACTTAATGTTTCACAACCTCAATGTATTTAGAAAAAAATGTATGAAAAATGTATGAAATATGTATGAAATATATAGCATTCTCGAACCGTGGTTGGCCACATTGGTCTTTCCACTGTCCAAACTTTCTTCTGCTGTCCTCTCTGTTTCACAGGGAAGTTGACTTGTGCAGGCTGTCGTTTTCTCTCTTCCTCTTGCTCCTCCCGTCCCCTCCCCTCTCCTGCCCCTCTCCTGCCCCCCTCCTCTCCCCTCCTTTCCTCTCCCCTCCCCTCCCCCCTTTCTTCTCCTCCCTTCATCTCCTGTCACCCCCTCCCCTCCCCCCTCTTTCCCTCTCCCATTCACCTTCAGCAACCCAGTGCCTCAGTGCCTTCCATGCCTTCCTGTGTCACATATGGTAAAGCCTGTCCCAATTTCATTGATTTCTGGACCCTTTAGGCCATAGCCCCTGGTTAATTTATCTTTAGTCCCCCAAGAAGTGATCTTGTCAGCTACTTATTGTTCCATGACTGGGTTTTGACCACCTCCTATAGGCCTTCCTAAATCACCACTCACCTGAATTAAATTTCCCTGTTAAATTTAGACCTGCTTGATGAATTAACTATATTTTCTTTATGATTTAAAAGTTTCTACTGCTCATCATCACACAGTGACAGATATAAAGATATATAGAAAATGTGAAAGAAAGCATAATAAGCATCACATTTTCCTCAGTATTAAAAAGTGCACACATTGGGCCTGGCGGGATGGCTCAGCGGTCTAAAGCCCCTGCTTGGTAAAGTTTGGGCTGCTTCAGGGACTGCGGTTCGATCCCCGGGCCCACATGCTGTGCCAGCCCTGCCCTCGGGGCGGGCTGAGCTGGCCATAAAAATGAGTGAATAAACAAAGGTTCTGAAACAAGAAAAAATAAATAAAATAAAATTTAAAAAAAAAAAAAGTGCACACATTTAATTCACTGATTGAAAATCGAGGTTACACGTAGCTTGTCAACATTCTTTAGCATAGAACAATTTACTGCAAAATAGACCCATTATTAATTTACTTCATTTAAGGCTATACCAAATGCAAAAGATTCCTTACGATATGTGTCAGCCCTAAAACTGGTTCTTGTTGCTCGCCCAGGTTAGGCTCTTGCCAGGTACCAATTCTGAGAGGGCGACACCTCTGTGGAAGGGACTTTCTCTCCTTTCACCAGCGGAGGATGACAACGGGCATCCGTGTTCCCTCTAATCCTGAATATGCAACTACCAAAATGGAAACTGAGTCAAATAATGTAAAAATGAAAAAAGGGCTAAGATCTGTTATATATTATAGCAGATGTGAGAATTTTCACAAGATGCTATCTTCTTTAGGGAATGGAACTGTAGAAATATGAAAAGAAAAGTTGGCCAAACACTAATGCACCTCTGTGTGTAATTCTCTGCTGTGAATGCTTTAGTAAGGCACAAGCATGAACGTTTCATGCAGTGATCTCTGGGGTCATCTTTTTAAATCATGTTTAATCTGCATTTTCCTGCTTTTGATGTCAACTGTTTATTTCTTACACTACTTTTAATACAAGTATGGTTTCTCCAAATCCTGTGCATTATTTTGCTAGAGATATAGTTAGTAACTCTTATAATTTACTGTTGCAAGAACTTCAATCATGGATGCTGCCAAAATGTAACTTCAGGCGGATCAAAACTGGGGCACCAAGAACTATCACTTCTTGCTGGGGAATGTCAAGTGGTATCTCCACAGCAGAAGACAGCATCTTACAAAGCTAAACCTATTTTCACTGGAGGATCCAGCAGTTGAGCTTGATGATATGAGCTTGATGATACAGTGACAAACTGTATTTCCAAAAAAAATCTGTGCACATGAAATTATAGTATCCTTATTCACAGTGCTCCATAAGTCAAACTTGAAAGCAACCAAGATACCCTTCAGAGGGTAAATGGACAAATAAGCTGTGGTGCATCCAGATAATAAGATATTATTCAGCATTAAAAATAAATGTGCTACCAAGCCAAAGAAAAATCACAGATGAACCTTCACTGCATACTAATAAATGAAAAGCCAGTCTGAAAAGGCTACAGCCTGCAAGATTGCAAGCATATGAATTTCTAGGAAAGGCAAGATTGCAAACAGTGAAATAAACAGTGGCTGCCAGGCATTTGGGAGCAGGAAGGAATGAAATGTGGAGCACAAGAAATTCTTAAGGTAGAAAAGTGAGTGTATGCACTTCTGCGTAGACCACTGCTATGTAGTCAGGAACCAAGCCCCTTAATTCTGATTTGCCAAGTTTTATGAAGGAGCATCTTACCATTACATATTTAGCATTCACAGCCGTAGTGATCTTCTGGGAGAGGCCTCTCCATATCTGAAGTGGTTTGTAAGAATTGCAGTCTGGATTTGCCTTAGATCAGCGGCGCCACCCCTACTGCAGGAAGCAACTCTCATCCTAAGGTCAAGCAGGCAGCTCACTCTGAGTTCCTTTTGCTTTTTGGCTGTTATTCATCACCTAAGTGCTCCTCTTGCATATACACATTGGGTTATTTAGCAGTGAGTGCAGCCTGGCCAAAACCAAAATGGTACCTTTCACACAATCGTGGCTCGGTACAGTTTTCATGAATTGGCATTTTGACTATCCACGCAGCGTCTTTCCTTTACAGCTGTCCTCTCTCACTGGTATTTTACTATTGGGTCCATGCTGCCCTAGGGAATCAACAAAATAATTACTTTAAGCTTATTAGTACTTCTCGAAAAGCCATAGCCTTTTTAAACAAATACAAATGTTTAGTAGTGCTATAGAATTTCTTTCAAATTATGGGGTATATTTTATGCATTATAAGCTACAAACTAAATAAATAAAATTTTCCTGATTTTATAAAAAAAAATCTGATTGAATTTTTCTGCTTTTGTTGCATGATACCAATTTGTGCATTGATTTTATTTTTTATGAGAATTCAATCTTTAGATTGTATATAAAGATATTGCTAGCTGGCATGTACAGTATGCATGCTGGATTCCTTGATTTAAGAATCAGAAAGAACTAGTGAGACAGTTCAGGAAGCTAAGCGCCTGCTTAGGGATTGGGGTTTGATCCCCTGTACTGCATGCTGCACCAGCCCTGTCCCTGGGCCTGCTGAGCAGGCCACTGAGATTAGGCGTGAGGCACGCGCCAGTAATCCCAGCAGTGGGAAGGCTGCAAATAGGATGATCACTATGATTCTGGTCTGTGTAGTGAGATTCTGTATCAAATATATTTTTAAGAAAAAGAAAGAACAGAACAAAATATAACATTTCTTATATAGCAATATCACAATACCTTATAGATCACAGAATATATTGACATCTTGATGAATATTCTTTTCTCAGATCCTCATGACACCCTCATCCAAGTTTTGTCCTATGCTGTCAGGGCCAGCACCTCGTTATGGTCTGGGATCGATCCCCAGAATTGCATGCTGTACCTGTCCCAAAACCAGAGTGTGGTGGTGCCTGTCTGTAATCCCAATACTGGGAAGACTGATACAGGAGGGTCCCTATGAGTCTGAGCTGAGCAGTGAGACCCTGTATCAAAAAAGTAAATAAATTAATAGATAAACATAATAAATAAATGCAATTTAAAAACTTTCTAACCACAAAGTCTACGTATCTATGATTCAAACCAATGCCAAGAAGAATCCTACAAAATGATAAAGCAGATGTGGAGGACTAAAGCTGGGGAACTGAGACTTAGAAAATACCAAGACACTTGTTGTGGTTGTGTCTATTTGTCCCCACAAAGCCTCACGCAGTTGCGGGACAGGAGCTTGTAAAGTCTGAGAATAACTCATGATCTACTGGGATTATGGACTTGAGCACTGCTGGGATTATGGGTATATGTACCTTCCCCCGCCTGGGGGCGAGAGCCTGAATCGATGATAAGAGAGACAGAGAACCAGGTTCTCTCTCTGTTGCTCTCTGTCGCCCTGCATGGTCAGTTGGTCTCTGTCGCCATTTTGCTGCTGTCCCGTTGCCGTGAACTGGTTTCTCTCTACTCTGATCCAGTCAGCCTTGGGCCAGCTGAATATAGACTGCAGCCTGCAGTAACTGTGAGCTGAATAAACCTTTCTTTCCTTCCTTCATGTTGGGGGTCGGGTATTTGTCCCAGCAATGAGAGAAGCGTAACTGACATAGCACTAAAGCACACGTGCCTGGACACTGAAGATCCCCAAGAAAGTTGAGGGAAAACAAAAGGGTATCTGAAAGACAAAGCAAATTAAGTCACAGATAAAGTCACCTTTGAAGCTGTGCAAGGTCTTAGAGGCAGCGGCTGCTCAATGGCAGACAGCTGAAAGCAGCAGCAGATAGCGCAAGGAGGATGTTATAACAGTAATACAAGCGGGAAAGGCATTTAGGCCAAGCCGCTTGAGAGCGAAAAGGGGAAAAGGGCCTGGACGCTACAAGCAAGGCAGAGCACAAAAGCCAGGCTTTGCTAGTCATTTGGACATGAGATAGAAGTGTGGAGCGGGGTGGGGGGTGGTATGTAGAGCAGAGCGAGACAGACAGACGGACATAGAGAGACAGAAAGGCAGAGGAGTATACTGCCGAGTTTTCTAGCCTCAGGTTTTAGAAAAATAAGGCCCATTTACAGGAATTGGAATGATATTGTATGATTGGGTTTAGGAAATGTTAATTTGGAAATACCTATTTTACTTACCAAGCAACATTTGGGGTGCAATATTAAATGTAATTTTGAGAGATGTCTGTGCTGATCTATGGTTATGCATTTGGGAAAAATATCTAAGGCTCAATACTAGTTAAAATGGTAAATTTCAATATTTCAAGAAAAATGGAAAGAAGTGTCACAATCGGTTTTACCCATATTCACTGGACAAGATGTTTAGAAAAATGCAAAAGGGACTAAAGCACTAATCAGATGAAGTTAGTGGGGGTCTGGTGTCCTGGAAGTCACAGCAGCAAGTATTAAAGAAAAAGAGTGCCAGTCTTGGTTGAGTGCTATGACCTTGTCAGGAAGGTTTTGGGGTATGGTGAGGTGGGACTCAGGAAGAATGCTAATAGCAAAATTATGGGTAATGTGCAAAGAATAATGCTCTCATTCAGAGGTGCGCAACATAATTTATCTTATATATTCAAAGTTATGACTGCGGCTAGATAGATAGCTCAGTGGTCTAAGTGTCTGCCTGGCAAGCACAATGACCCAGGTTCATTTCCTGGTACTGTATACCCTGCCAGTCCTGCAACTCTGGGTGCACAGTGCTAGCCACCAAAAATGGGTGTGGCGAGGCACATCTTTAATCCCAGGACTCCGGAGGCTGACATAGGAAGATCACTATGAATTTGAGCTGTGTAGTAAGAACGTATATCAAATTGAATGAATAAACGAATACATACATGCATAGATACATATAAATAAAAAGCAGATCAAATAGCTCAGCACATTAAAGCCCCTGCAGGCAGGCTTAGGGGCTGGGGCTCAATCCCTGGGCCTGCTATGCTGACCCCGTCCCCAGGGAGCACTGAGACTGTAATTGAGACTAGGTGTGGGGGCATGTCCTGTGACCCCAGCTCTTGGGAGGCTGTAAACAGGCAGATCACTGTGAGTTGAATCTAGTAGGGGGACCTTGAACACCCTGTAGACCCTTCCCTAAAATACAAAAACCAGTTAAAGTTAAAATCTATGACCAACTCCACACTCAGTTCTGTAAAACACACAAGAGGCATACCATGATGTGAGGAAAGCTAATTTTACCATTCTGCTAAATAATTCTTTCAGCGGTGGATTGATATCAAAAATATATTTAAAAACACAAAGTGCTCCCATAGAACAAATAATTCCATTGAAAAATGGACAAATGAGCTGAACAGTCACTTCTCTAAAGAAACAACGTAATAGACACTACATAAAGAAAAAAAAAATGTTCAACATCTTCAACGGTCATGGAAATGAAAATCAAACCTCCACTGCAATTGCAGTTCACCCCAGACAAAACTTTAGTATCAAGAATAGTCAAAATAAATCCTAGAGACTGTGAGGGAAAAGCGCCACACATATTTTATGGATAAAAATGTAAATTAGCATAGCCGATAACTGGTATCATTAGGAAGGCTCCCCAAAACACTGACAATAGAACTAGCTACACACGATCACTGATAGCATCCTTAGTATGTATGCAAAAAGCTAATATCAGCACTCTGTAGACAAACCTGCCTCAGTGCATTTATTGAGCACAATTCAAAAAGCAAGCTATGAGCTCAGTCTAGAGGTGCATCAAGTGATGGGTGCATGAATACACGGTGGCACATATGCAGCCATCAAGAGAATACAACTGTGTCACATACAGGCAATTGGATGGAACTACAGGTCCTATGTTAAGCAAAATAGAGCAGTCCCAGAAAGACAGGTGTCCCATATTTCCCCAACATGTGGAATCTAGAAAAGAAGTGGGTCAAAAAATTAGAAAGGACTGAGCTAGGAAGATCTGGATACTGTATCTTATCCGATCAGATAGGATACTGGGTTGGGGGTATGTGATGCCAAGCCCCAGGAAATAGTTGTCACTAAAATGTATTCTAAGCATACCTGAAATTGCCACCATGAAACCAAATATGTAAAGTTAATGTGTATCAACAGAAACATAATGAAAACAACTAAAAAGTCTATGGTTTCTACTGTGAACAAAAATATCCAGAAATGCAATAAATTGAAAATTTTTTGGATATGAAAATATTCATGTAAAATGTTTAATGTTTATTCTTAAAATAATCTTTCTGCTTTCATTCTAAATCAGAATGAAAATCAATGTGTTCAGTGCCTTTCATGACCTCTGTACTTATTTAATAAAAAGTCATATGTGGAAAAGTATATAAGGACTGAGGTTAACCAACTATGCTCTGTGGTTTTAAGTATTGTTATAATTTACTTAAAATGATAATTAATGTTTTATAAGATAACTATTGTCTTATTGTAACCTATTGTGTTTTTTTGCCTCCTACTAAAGGGTAAGGGAGAGAAATCCCCACTACTTCAGTAAGTGAACTAGCAAAACTAATGTATCTAATCATCTACAGTGTTGTATAAATTACAACAAACTTTTACTATAACGTAATTATCTAGTGCAGAGAAAAGTAGAGAAATATGTTTCCACCAAATTTAGGTAGATAGAAAGACAGATATAGACATAGATATCGAGATAGACATGGTACACACATAAAAGTGCCTAC
Source organism: Myocastor coypus (assembly GCA_004027025.1). NCBI lineage: Eukaryota > Metazoa > Chordata > Mammalia > Rodentia > Myocastoridae > Myocastor > Myocastor coypus. The sequence continues at coordinate 480,526 of PVJA010000001.1, read as the reverse complement.
TATTAATGCAGAATGAGTAAGACATTATCATTCTCTGGGTACTATGCACTTCAATATATCTAATCTTTTTAGTGAATTTATATTCATTACCTGCGCTGAGTATTTTTCACTTTTCAATTTACAAGTATGGATATACCTGTATTTGTGTAGCATTAATATTGGTTTGCAGGATGAGTGTCTTCATGAATAGAAATACTTGACACCATATTGTATAATATCCCCAGTTTTACCTGTAATGTCACAACTTTCAAAAATTGTCTCTTTTCCCCTCCCCTCCCGTGAAAATGCGACCATATAGCTTTTAGTGCCTTGTTGAAAAAATTTGTGGAACCATTTTGCAAAAGCAAATTCTCACTCTGATACTGGTGAAGGCACAAAAGCAGAAAAGCAAATCACAAAATCCTGTGGATTCATCTCAAGCATTGCGGAATTCTGGAGGAAACATGTTCAAAGGACCACAGGGAGCTGCTAGAGCCCCTTGAAAAGGTCATTGAACTTGTATTCCACATCTCTCCCTTTGAAGTAGATCAAGAGGTGCTTGTCATGGTGTGATTGATACATGGGACTGTCAAAGGGCAAATAGGGTAGGCGACCTCAGGATCTCAGCTTTGGGAGCCAGTGCTACCTGCTTTTCCACTTGAGGTTCTGACTTCATGTTTACCCTGCTTCCTTACCCTGAGTGCCCTGCACAGGATGGAAGAGGCAATTTTTATTTTCAGTTTTCAGGAGTGCTACAACTTTTTGATAATCAAATAGTAAGATTAACTATTTCATTGATTAAAGATTACACAGAATTTTCAGGAAAAAAAAATGTTTTTTAGAAAACTATTTGTAGGGTATGAAGAAATCTTGGATTAGAAATATCTGATCTGGTGTTCAGACAAGCATCCTCCTAATTGTCTTACATTCCAGAAGAGCAAAGTACATAATTAATCCATGCTTGAATTTAAATAAAATGAGTGTGGTTTCACACAGATTAGAAAGTGTTGAGAGAAGAAACAAGAATCAGTATGGTACCACTTACATTGTGGTACCACTTACAGTGTGGTACCACTTACAGTGTGGTACCATTTGCAGTGTGGTGTTCCAGTTGGAAAGCATTATTTTTACATATGAAATCAGTCCACAGTTTTAACATCCCAAACTTTATGATACCAAAAATAGGGGCGAGGGAAATAGCTCCAAGGCACAAGTGCTTGACTGGCAAGTGCAAGGTCGTGAGTTTGAACCCTGGTTCCACACACCAAAAAAGTGTAAGTAAGGATGGATCATGAAAATCTGTTTGGGGCTGGGGAAATAGCTCAGTAGAATAATCGCTTGCCAGTGGGTGGTGAGATGGCTCAGTGGTCTAAAGCTCCTGGTTAGGAAAGCTTAGGCAACCACAAGGACTGACTGCTTTTTGATCCCCAGCACCACACGCTGGGCCAGCCCTACTCCCAGGTCAGGCTGAGCTAGCCATTAAAAAAAAAGAATAGCCATTTGCCTGGCAAGTGCAAGGGCCTAAGTTCAATCACCACTCCCACAATAAATAAATAAATAAATAAATAAATAAATAAATAATTTTTTAAAAAAATTTTCCATGTACACAGGCTTATATTTTATTTTATTCTTGTTTATATTTTTACTAATATTAGTGAGAAAGGAATAGCAATGAGACAGCTTCACGACAGGTTTGTAGGATGGATACAACAATTAATATATTATATATTGCACATTATTGTTTTTGTACTAGTTATTCAGAGTGCAAGACCTACAGAGACGGCTCAGTGGCACAAGTGCAAAGTCCTGAGTTCAAACCCTGATACTGAAAAATATTTTAAAAGTTCATTTAGTATAAGAAGAGATCAAGGAATAAATAAATTTTATTTTTTATTTTTTTTAAAGATTTTTTTATTTTATTTATTTTTTTTTTTTTCTTGTTTCAGAACCTTTGTCTATTCACTCATTTTCATGGCCGGCTCAGCCCACCCCAAGGGCAGGGCTGGCGCAGCATGTGGTGCCGGGGATCGAACCGCGGTCCCTGAAGTCGCCCAAGCTTTCCCAAGCAGGCGCTTTAGGCCACTGAGCCATCCCGCCGGGCCCCAAGGAATAAATAAATTTTAGATAAAGGATTTTAAATATTGCTTCATTATCTTTATTTCCATAATTGTATCACTCAACTTTGATGATTTTCATAAAGCAAATTGTTTTCTGTACTTATTATAGTGTTTAAACTGTTATATAGTCACACATTTAAAAATAAAAGAATAAATACAGCTCAAAAACCTTTTTTTAGTCATTTACTTATTTATTAGGTACAGGGTTTCACTATGTAGCTCAGACTCATAGTAATTCTCCTGTCTCAGCCCCTCCCAACATTGGGGTTACAGGCATGTGCCACGACACGTGGCTTCAGTGGCCAGCTCGGCACCCAGGGCCTGCATGTCATGTGGTACTGAGGATCGAACTTGTGTTCTTGTGCTTGCCAGGCAGGTGCTTAGACCACTGAGTTATCTCTCCAGCCTGCAACTAAAAATTTTGTAAAAGTTTGGATTTGTATTTATTTATAAATACATACATTCTTTAATAATTATTATAATGTAGTATGTGTAGATATAAATAAAGAAAACCCAAAAGCACTCACCTGAAAAATAAAATAAATTAACTAAATAAATAAAATTTCATAACAAAATAACTTAGCAACAGTGGTTTAAACCTTGTGTTCCATAATATTATAAGCATGTCAAAAAGATTACTCAGGGTATAAGTCATAGAGAAAAAGAACATGCTCTTACAAAAAAGAAATAGGCAACAGCACAAAATTTCCTTTTCAATGAACTAAGAGAAACCTATAAATGAATCAAATTAGCATATAGATTGAAATATACTAATTGTGCTTGTGTATCTTCAAAGGCAAGCATGCTTACTTAGCTCTTCACTTAAAATCACCTCAGAACCCACTACCTATTTGGCACTAAAACAAATAGTTCAAATTAGTAATGCAGTACACGCTTCTCTTACTTTAAACTTTCTTGTGGTTTGGCTTGATTTAATTTTCTTTTCCTTTCCAGATATTATTTTGCTTTACTGGTTTCATCAAGGACAATCTATGATGACTGTGCCTTAAGTCACTTAGGATCACAGAAATGATGACGTGTACATAGAACAGATTTGCCCTGCTTTGCATCTTTGCAGCTGTGACCCCCCTACTTAAAGCCTCCCTCTCCACCTCAACTCACACCATTGGCTGTAGGATAGATATGAATGTTGCATGGTGGCTGATTTCTCTAGGTACTGGGCCACCTGCAGTATCAACCCAATCTTGCAATACTGATCATATGTTCCTTATTTAAAGAATACTCTGACAGTTTCTTGACCTCCTACTTTTAGAAGCAATAATGATAGACATTAAAAAATAAAGTTCAAGAGCATAAGCATTAACCTTTAGAAGGTCAGCAAGATAAGCTTAATACAAACATGAGGAGATTTAAAGAAAAACTCATGCAGTACAAAGTACATGCAGGTTATAGAACGAAATACAAAACTGCTAAGACAAAAGAGAAAGAAGTAAGCACCGTGTTCCAGAAAACCTAGTACAGAATAGTCCAGACTGAGCAAGGGTTTGCTGATATAGCTACGCTTCAAGGATAGTGATATCTTCTAGGCTTCAATGAAAGAGTTTCTGAATGGAGAAAGGCAGACATTTTTAAAAAATCTGTAGGATCTCTGATTTCCCTGAAGTAGTATTCAAAGATTTGATACTGTTAAATACATTGCTATAATACTTTGAAATAAAAACAGTGTGGCCAAATAGTTTTAAACTGAAGTCTTCAAATGCAAAGGCAAGAGACTTCAAGATTCAGGTAACAAACTATGCATGAATTATTTATGAAATCTAGATAATTTAGAAAGAAATGAAAGAACTCAGGAATAATAAAGCCTCATTAGGATGGAAATAAAGCCAAATATTCTTGTAGTAGAAAATACAACATTGTAAATCTTTGAACATGCTGAGAGAAGCAGAATATGCTTCATGCTGGGCAGTGGGGTTTGTGGTGGGGAGGCTGGGTGTCCATTATGCTAACTTTCTCGTTTCCTTTAGCAAATGTCAGTTTGGAAACTAGAGCACAGATGAGGGGTAAAGCATTTGACTACCACATGAGAGGTTCTTGGTTTAATCTTCAACCGGCAAGGCAAAACCTAAATAAAAAATAAAAACATTTCGGTGTAAAGACTTAAAATCTATCCTTTAATAAAAAAAAAAGTTCAGTGTTGTTAATTCTTCATCATAGACTCAGAAAACTAGAACTAATAGTAAAAACTGTACACATGGAAAACCAAGGTGTAATGATGTTTTAAAAAATATTTTTATTAACATTAATGTGAAAGAAAGATCAACGAGACAGTTTCAGAACATGTTAGAAGGTCAGATACAACAAATAATACACTGCATATTATTGTCTTCCTCATAGTTGTTTAGAGTACAAGGTACAGACTTGATTTCTTGTCTAAACATCATTAGTACAGATCTTTCTTTTTCATTACACAAAGAGAAATTAGCCATAGACAGTCTAATAGTTCATAACAGTAGTGTATTATCAGCTCATCAGGCATTATCGTAAACTGTTGTCTTGAGCCTTTTACAACTCACCATATTAACATGGCTTTACTTTTTATACTTCATGGTTAGACTTTTCTGCTGGATGGTTAAGACCAAGATAAAGCAAAACTTGTATAACAAAAAATATCTTTTGTATCTGAGAAGGTCAGTCAGGTTCCCTCAGGTTTTATCCTGAAACCATGTACAACAGTACATAGAACATTTGCCAGTGTCAGCCACTTGGATCGATCACAGCCATTGCTTGCCCAGTTTGCTGTCTGTGAAAGTCTGAGACAATGTTTTCTCTCTCGGTGAATCTCCTCTCCTTAAGCACACTATATATTGTTTTTTTTTGTCTTTTTGAGATAGGGTCTCACTGTGCAGTTCAGGCTGGCCTTGAGCTCACTTTTGTAGCCCAGGCTGGTCTCGAACTCACAGCAATCCTCCTGCCTCAGCCTCCCGAGTGCTGGGATTACAGGCGTGCGCCACCACGCCCGGCAACACACTATATATTGTTGACCACTTTTATCTGCAGCCCCATAATATCTTTGAACAGGAAATTTGGGACTCTACTGAGTTGTAGTCTGTTACAGTACAGGTTCTTTTAAGTCCTATGCCCTCACTGACCTTGAAGGGCAAAAGCCAAAATATTGCCTCCTGTATCCCTTCTTTATTTCTCATTACGTAGTCTGCCAAGTTAACCCTTCAGAAGAGAAGCTTAATGATATTATTTACTTTAACACAGGCACTTGCACTTAACATCGCTATCTTTCTGAATGTCGAATGCCTTAGACATAACAAGAAACAGATATTTTCCATCAATTGTTGATATTCTAAAATTATGTCCCTATAGAATGTGAAAAAACCAACTATGTGTAGCTACACAGAATTTTAGACTCTTACCCATTTACAAAATTGTAGTGGCTCTTTTCTACGGAATTTTTTTCTTGCCTCATATTCTCTTTTATTACATTTTCCTTTCTTATTTTTTAAATAAACATTTACTTGAGAGAGAGTATAGCAATAATTAATATGACATTAGAAGCAGTGCATTAGAAAACCAGAATGATAGGTACTCCAAGCATGGTTTCACTATTACACATTGCTATCCTCAGTGTAAAAAAAAAAAAAAAAAAAAAAAAAAACCCATAAAAGGTAATAAAAGAGAATAAGAAACAAGGAAAAAATGCTATAGGATTGACCTGCTACAATTTTGTATATGGTGAGATTTCTAAATTGCTGTGTAAAATTGTGAAACTTATTTTTACCACACTCTATAGGAATTTATTAGAATATTAATGACTGATAGAAAGTACTAATTCTACATTAAGTCTAAGGCATTTGATATTCAGAAAGACAGTGATGTTAAGCTCAAGTACCTATGTGATAGAGTATTAGTATCACTAAGCTTCCCATCTAGAGGGTTAACAACTTAAACTTGCAGACCAAAAAAATTAGAGAAAAAGAAGGGCCACACCGATAGCCAAAACAAAAAATTGTTATTTGTTTCTTGAGTTCTTATATTAGGGAGACTATATGATATTTACACGTGTGGGTCTGGTTTATTTCACTCGTGAGTATATATCTAAGATCCATCCACTCATATATAAAGGCTTCAGGTTTATCATTCTTTATACCTGAGTAATATTCCACTGTACGAAAACACCATATCTTATTCATTCATTTTTCGGGTGACAGGTATTTTGGTTGTTTCCAAGATTTGGCAATCACAAATTGTGCTGCTAGAAACATAGGTGCACAAGCATCACTATGATATGATGTTTTCAGTTCTTCTGGGAAAATTCCCAGGAGGGGGATTGCTGTATTGAATGGGATATCCAATCCTAGTTTTTTAACGAGTGTCCACACTGATTTCTATAATAGTTGTACCAGTTTACATTCCTACCAACAGTGGAGAAGTGTTCCTTATTCCCCATAGCCTCTCCAACATTTGTTGTTGGTTGATTTCTTTATGATACTCATTCTTTCTGGGGTGGGATGGTATCTCGGTGTTGAATTAATTTGTATTTTATGGATGGTGTGTTTATTGGCTTCTAGTATTTCTTCCTCTGAGAAGTGTGTGTTCATGTTAGATGCCCATTTCTGGATTGGGTCTTTAAATTTTGGGACTTTAGTGATGTTGTTATTTATAAATTCTAGACAGAAGACTTTCATCTAACTATTTGTTATTTCAGATTGTTTTGAAATTTGTGATATGTCTTTTCATTTTGTAGGTGTTTCTTTTGGTGTACAAAAGCTTCTCAGTAAGAAGAGCTCCTAGTTGTTCATTTCTTAAAGTATTACGCAAGCATTTTGATTTTTATCAATGAATTGCTTGCCTACACCAATGTCTTCCAGATTTCCTCCTACTTTCTATTTCAGGAGATTTAGTGTTTCTGTTTTACTATGTAGATATTTAATCCATTTGAACTTTAATGCATGGTAGTAAACTTACGTCCAGTTTTAATTTCTAGCATCTATAGAGAGTTTTTCCAGCACCATTTGTTAAAGAAGCTGTCTTTATTTCCAGATACATGTTTGGCCCCTTTGTCAAAGACAAAGTGGCTGCGTGTGTTTGTAGCTGCTTCTCAATCTTCTAATCTATTCCATTGATCCTCAGGTCTACTATTTTGCCAACACCATACTGATTGTATCACTGTAGCTTTGTAGTATAGTTTTAAGTCAAGAATTGTAGTCCTTCCTGCCTTATCTTTATTGCCCAAGATTGCCTTTACTATTCTAGGTCTTTTCTGGTTCCAAATAAATTTTAGGACTGATTTCTGTAGGTCTGTGAGGTATGTTGGTGACATTTACACTGGAATTGCACTAAATCTGCGTAATAATTTTGGGATATGGCCATCTTCACAATGTTGGTTCTTCCTTTGCAAGAGCAGGGAATATTTTTCCATCTTCTGAAATCCGCTATGATTTTTTTTTTCAGAGTGCTACAGTTTTCATTGAAAAGATCTTTTACTGCTTTAGTTAGATTAATTCCTAAGTATTTCATTTTCCATGATACTATTGTAAAAGGCATTGTTTCTCTAATTTCCCTCTCACTGCATTTGTTATCTGTGTAGACGAATGTTATTAACTTTTGGCCATTGACTTCGTACACTGTTATGCTACCGAATTTGCATATTGATTCAAGTAGCTTCTTAATGGAATGTTTTTGCTCTTCCAAGTAGTCTATCATGCCATCTACAAATAGTCATAGTTTAACTTCTTTTTTTCCTATTAATATTCCTTTTATTTCTCTCTCTTATTTAATGGCTCTAGTTAATGATTATAGAACTATATTGAATAGGAGTGGTAATAGAGAACATCTCGTCTTGTACCAGATCTGAGAGGAAAAGGCTTCAGTATTTCCCCATTTAGAATTATGATACCCATTGGGTTGTCATAGATGGCTCTTATCAGATTGAGGTAGAGGCTCTCTATTCCAGTTTTCTGTAGGACTTTGAACATGAATGAGTGTTCTGCTTTGTCAAAAGCTTTTTCTGCATCAATTGAGATGATTGTGTTTTTTGGAATTAGCTCTATTGATATCATGTATTGCTGTTATAGATTCGCATATGATGAACCATCATTACATTTCTGGAATGAATCCTACCTGGTCATGGTTTGTAATCTTCTTAATGATTTGCTGTATTCTACTTGCTAGGATTTTACTGACAATTTTTGCATCTATGTTCATAAGAGAGATTGGCCTTAAGTTCTCTTCTTTAGTTGCATCTCTCTCTGGTGTCGATGTCAGTAAAATACTTGCCTCCAGGAATGATTGAGTAGGATCATTTCCTTTCAAATTTCATTGAAGAGTTTGAGGAATATTGGAATTTTATCCTCTATAAATTTCTTATAGACTTCAGCTGTGAATTCATGAGGATCTGGACTTTTCTTTTTCAGTAGGTTTTTTATTACAGTATGTATTTTTTCAATTTTCAATAAACTTACTTGAAAGTGAGGTTTTGATAAAAGTTGTCTAATATCTGACTTGAACTAGTTCTGAAAATTTAACCATCTGCTCTTCTGAGCAAATGCAAACTGGCTCCACAGTTATGCTGCCAAGGAAATCAGGGAGCAGCACTGGGGCATCCATGTTGAATGTGCCTAAACCATGCACAATATGATCAAGACTAGGAGTAAAAGCTTAAATCCATGTCTTTCTTTTTTCCAGGGAGAATATAAGAGAACCTGTGTTGTAACATTCTATAACTCAGTGGTGACCCAATTTTTCTGATCAAGGAGATTATGGGGCCACAGAGGAAAAGGATTGACGATGTATACTGTGTCTGAGGAGAGTCACCTAGAGAGAAAATATTTTCTCAGGATTTCACAGAGAGCAAACTGGTCAAGCAATGGCCGTGATTCATCCAGTTGGCTAACACTAACAACAGTTCTACAAAATACTGTGCATGGCTCCAAAGTAAATCCTGAGGGGCTTTGACTAACCTTGAGAGATACAAGTTACATGTTTTGCTATACAGGTCGTGCTTAAACTTGGCCTTCACCACCCAGCAGAAAATTTTAACTACAAGGCATAAAAAGCAAAGCTAGATTAGAATCCTGAGCTGTAAATGCTTTAAATCAACAGCTTGTGACATTGCCAGTTCTGCCAGTAACCCACTATGATTATGGAATACTGGACTGTGTATACAACTACTTTCTTTTAGTTCAATGAGAAGAAAGTTTTGTACAAATAATGATTGGAATAATTATCATGGCTGCATCTTGTGCTCTGAATGACTACTGTGAAGACAGTTATATGCATTGTATCAATTTTTGGGAATGTACTATAATGTGTTTTGAAAAAGAAGTGTAGGGCCCAGCGGGATGGCTCAGTGGTCTAAAGCACCTGCTTGGGGAAGCTTGGGCAGCTTCAGGGACTGCGGTTCGATCCCCGGCACCACATGCTGCGCTAGCCCTGCCCTTGGGGCAGGCTAAGCCAGCCATAAAAATGAGTGAATAAACAAACAAAGGTTCCGAAACAAGAAAAATAAATAAATAAATAAAATTAAAAAAAAAAGAAAGAAAGAAAAAAGAAAAAGAAGTGTATTTGGTATAGGGAAAAAAAGAAACTTTTTTCATATATATATATATATATATATATATATATATATATATTATTGTATATATTATATATGTATGTATTTTATTTCATTGTCTGTTACTTGTTTATTAAAAGCTCTTATATCTTCTTGATTTAGTTTTAATAAATTGTAACTTACTCGGAATCTGTCCATTTCATCTGTGTCTTAATTCTGTGAGAGTAAAGATTCTCAAAATAGTTTTTGATGATCTTCTAAATCTCCACTGAGTCTGTGGTAATTTCACCCTTTTCATTCCTTATTGCTTGAATTTGAGTTTTTCTTTCCTGTTTTTGGTGAAGTTCGCTATGGGCTTATCAATTTTATTTAATTTTTCAAGGAACCAGCTCTTTGATACATTAATTCTTTGTGTTGTTTTCTTTTGCTTGATTGAATTATTTTCTGGTCTAATCTGTACAATTTTCTCTCATCTTTGGGCTCTGAGTTTGGTTTGCTCTTTTTTCCTAGACAATCAACATGCAGCATTAGAGTTTTTTTGGTTTTTTGTTTTGTTTTGTTTTTGTTGCAATTCTGTTTTCCTAATGTGTGAGCTCAGAGCTATAAATTTCTCACTCACCACTGCTTTCATTGTATCCCATAAATTCTGTTAAGTTGCATTTGAATTTCCATTAAATTCTACATATAGTTTAACTTCTTGTTGGATTTTACCTGTAACCCATTGGTTGGTGAGGAGGGTGCTGTTTAATTTCCATGTGTTTATGGGGTTTTGTGGTTTCTCTTGTCATTTATTTCCAGCTTCATTGCACTGTGGTCAGTACTCTGGACAACTACTATGAAGACAACTATGTGCAATGTTTTAGTTTATTGTAACTTTCCTACTAACCTGTTTTAAAACTGTCTCACTGTTATTTCTTTCTCATTAAAATTAATAAAGTTTAAAAATAATAAAAAAGTTTAATAATAAAGTAATAATAAATAAATTTACCACATTAAATTTTGTGCACTGTACTTAAGAATTCTTTATACTGAATTCTGTTCAGCATTTTTTACCAATTAATCTCTGATCTGTTTTTAATTGATTTTTGTATAGAAAGTTTATTGTTTGCATTTGCGTGTTTCATTTTTACAGAAAATTTAATGAAAAGTTATTCCTTGTATATTTAATTACTTTGGAAATTTTATTAAAAAACACACCATTTGTGTATTCCTTTCCTTCTGGACTATTTTGTTCTATTACATCATTGTAAATATTTCCATGGTACAAATGCCACACTATCCTGGTTACTCACCTGTTGGTGAAGTCTGTAATGAAGCAGTACAAATCATCCAAAGGTTTTCTTTCATGAGTTACTTTCTTCAACATGTACATTTAGAAACTATCTCCTGCTAACAAGTGTGCATGGTAAGTATATTTCTCAATTATTTTCCTTCTTTAATTTACCACATTAATAATTTACAAATTTGCACATATATTTGGTATATTTATCTACACTTATTTCATGTTTTAATGGTTGTATGTATGTGATATACAAGTAAATTTGTCAATTCCCAAAAATTCCTCTCTACTATAGGAAAGTATATTTTTGTAATTTTGCAAATTGACTATGTAGTTGGCAGTGTGGCTAAATATTTTCATCAGTACTAGTAATTAATTATAGATAGAGGGCACTTTCACTGTAGACATCTGTATTGTAGAAATAAAGGTAATTGTTGATCTTTCTTTACAATATTGATGCCATTCACCTTCTTACTTAACTCCCCAGGTTAAAACATCCATTACTAGGTAGAGCCACAGGCTAGAAATCCAGGGAAGAGTCCCTGCTACTGCTTCTGTTAGACAGATTTCTCTCACAGGGATAACCAACATACCTGGGAAGGCTAATGGAGGGAGGATTCCCTTAGATTCACAGCTTCAGAGGCCTCAGTCTGTGACTGGTTGGCTTCACTGCTTCTGTGCCCATTGGGAGGTAAAACATTAGGGCTCAGAGCCTGTACAGGAGCAAAATGGTGCCCTTCAGAGCAAACCACAGACAAGAAAAGAGAGACGAAAAGCAGGAGGAACCATGGAGTGTGCAACAAAGTTCTTCCTTGTCTTACCCTGTGAAATTCTTCTTCCAAACAGTCCCCACTTCCTACAGATTGCAACACTTCCTAGTCAATTATGAATTCATCCATGCATTAATTCACAAAGGAGATCAAGTTATGATCCAACCCCTTGTCAAGCCTCCATCTCCCAGCATTGTGGTCCTAGTCCTGACCTTCAACTCATGAACTTTCCTGAAGATAATTTAGATCCCATCCACAGCAGATGAAGCCCTTGTGAAGTTCCTGGCAGGATTTCATTCTCCTTGGGGAAGTCAATTCTTTTTCTTGTAAGATCTTTTATTGATTCCATGAGACCTACACATATTGTGGAGAACAAACTGTTTCATGCAAACTTTACTGGCTTAAACCAAAAATACTATCACAGAAATGCATAGTTTTTCAGAGTACTATGGGGTAACAAAGTTGAGACACAAAATTAACCTTGACACACTTTTCCTCTGTGGTCTTGTTTTTTTGTTTTGTTTTGGTTTTTTTTTTTTTTTTAGTCCCTGAAGACAAATTGTACTCATTAATTTCCAAATGCTGAACCAACATCATATTTTTAGAATGAACCCTTTCTGGTCATGTTATAGTACTTTTTATACATTGCCCTATTTAACTTACTAATATTTTAAAACAAATAGTGTTTTATATTCATTTTCTCTTGCTACTCTAACAAATTCTCTCAAACTTAGTGGCTTAACTAAACAACAAGTTTATTAAATTAAATTAATTACTTTATTACTTTATTTATTTATTTATTTATTTTTGAGGCAGTGTCCACTATGCAGTTCAGGCTGGTCTTGAGCTCATTTTTGTAACCCAAGCTGATCTGGAACTCACACTGATCCTCAGCCTCCCAAGTGCTGGCTAGGTTAGCAACAAGTTTATTACCTTGTAACCCAGAGGTCAAAAGCCTAAAATAAGTCTCAATGAGCTAAAAAGGTCTCAGCAGGGCTATGTTCCTCTAAGAGATGCTATTTCCATTTTTTTCCCATCTTCCACTTCTACAACTTTTCCATCACTGAATCTATATCTACTGTAATATATTGCTTTTAGTTATTCTGATGTACTTTCCGGATGATCTAAAACAATCATCTGCAAGTCTCATTCTTTTTAGTGGCACTTTATATCTCTCCTAAATATTTTTCTTATTACATCTTCAAAACTGAGTGATAGGAATTATATGTTCGGAAAAAAAGTCTTGGATAAATAATTTTAAATCTGAAGATGAATAAAATAGTCCTGAGACTATTTTATTGAAGGAGTTACTCTGCTCTAATTAGAAGCTGAGTTGGGTGAGCCAGGAGCAATTTTGTGCTCCCACTCTTATTCTTGATGCACCTTGACCTTTAGGTTCCCTATGTTTCTTCTATTTCCTTGGACTTCAGCTATCCTAGGACATGGTATAGGCCTGGTATGCATCAAGGTTTTCTTAGAAACTACATACTGCTCACTGATTTGTGGACATCTTTGTACAGCTGTGCGAAAGAAGAATCTCTGCCTAGGTTCTCATCCATGCAATCTCTTTAATAAAATAATTTAGGTTTTTAAACTCTGACAAAGACTACAGTCTTTGTCAGATATTCTTCTTTTTTCCTTATTTTACACTCTTTTAACTCTGTAAAGACATTTCTTAGCCCCAATATACCTAAGATCAAAATACCAGGTGGAAGCAGCCCACAGGCTGTCCTAGGCCAATTCTTCCTCTTACTTGGCCCCTGAGTGAGTAAACTTGTGCCCAGCCTCTTCCTCAATGTGGGGCTCATACGGAGCTGGTTGTTTCTCTGTCTCCTTTGTCTAGCTTAGTGCTAGGAAGCTCTTGATGCTGGGTATTTGGGTTTGGAGCTTTCTTGGTTCACAAGACAACCAGGTTCCACCTTCTACCTAAAGAGGTTCTGGACTAGGAGAAAATTTTCAGTTTTTCAGTTGACATTCAAACGAATCTGCTTTGTATTGGGTATAGAATCCTTGGCCTAATAGAATTTCTTGCTCTTTGTTGTGTTGTTCTGGTGTCCATGCCGAAAGAAACGACGAGAAGACTTGATGAAGGTAGCTCAAAGGACTCACCCAGACTTGTCTCTCTCGAACTGAGCCCAGATCCTCAGAACGATATTCCTTTTATTGAGTATTCAAGGACAGGCTAAGGAATTTGCATAACTGCTTTGGGGAAATTAAAAACATTCCAAGCAGGGGAGGAGACAACCAGAACTCCCTGCAGCTGTCCTTGGGCTTTATTGTTCTCTACTTAAGATGTTTGGTCTTTATCTCTATATTGAACCAGGCAGGATGTTTTTCTCAGCGCTGGGGTAGCTTTCTGCCCCAGGAAAAGAAGCCCAGTCCCACCTACACACACTTGATCAAATTTCCTGGCTTCCTTCTAGCTCCCAACATACAACACTCTTTTCTGAAAGCAGAAGGCTTTAATTGGAAGCATGGGACCAGGGCGATGGTTCTGTAGAGCAAGAGTTTGCCTGGCAAGGGCAGTGTCCTGAGTTCAATCCCCTGTACCGCAAACAAAAAGATGATAGATAGATAGATAGATAGATGATAGATAAATAAATAAATCTTCAAAGCAGCGTGGAATTTTGATTTCACAGGTCAAGAAGGAGAGCTTTGAACTGAAGAGGCACAGGCATGCTTTGCTGCCCATCCTACAGTGGTGTGCATATAACAGGTGCTCTCCCTTTTCCCAGAATGTAAGTCATTTATTTCTAAGATGACAATTATGGGGAGATAGCTCTCCTTTAATGCAGGTAACAGGGACTAGCCCACAGCTTCCCATTGTTACATCCCTGTGTTATTATTATTTTGGGACATGTTCAGGAAGTTACCAGGGTGAAGGTACTAACTTGTGATCCTCCCTCTTGAGGCTGCGAAGCATGCTTCCAGTATTTCTTGAGAGCCTTGGATACAGACAGTTGTAGTACAGCTACTAGTGATTATATCCTTGGATTAACACATTAGTCCACATTTTGGCTTCTAAATCCATTACTATTTTAGCTGACATTTTATTATGCACTCCTACAGCAGCTGAATTCCTCTCATGCTCTACCGAAGGTGAAACATGTGCATGTCTTGTATCTTTCCAGGAAAATGCAGCTCTCTGTGGAGTGTATCTCCCTCCAGTGCGTTACCACCTCAGTGCTCTGATGGGTGCAAGTAGAGAACGTTTGGTGCTCTCATCAGGGGAAGAAGGACTCCTCCCATGGCTTTCTATATTTGAAATATATATATTTTATATTTGATAAAACCATAAAGTGAATGCTTAAATTAAAAAAAATCATTACAGTAAAGGAAATATTATTATTAAACTCTCTCAAATTATTCCCACCTCTTGCAAACACACTCATCCCAGAAATTCTTGCCACAATCTGAGGAGATTGAAAGTTCTCTTTCATGATTGTTTAGTTGCTGTGTAGTGGCTGTCTTGACATACAAAATCAATTAGAAACCTTCACCTTTCATGGTTACTTAACTCTGGGGAAGAAGTAGAAGTTGTACAGTGTCCAATCTGGTGAGTAGGCTGGTGGATAACAGAAATTGCTGGAAGTTTTTACTCAATAAGGGTTGATCATTAAATACAGTGAATCACTAAGTTAGCAGATCTATTATAATAAAACGCATTGACATTAACCTCACTCAAAATGCTCAAAATACTTCCATTTGCTTTGACCATTCTTATCCCATGGTTCTCAGTAATGTGTCCTTCACTGCAATAAGATTTTTTAATTTAAACATTCACCACATCTTTCCGCCATTTCTTAAGGATGCTTTCAGAGTACTTCCTCATATAGGAAGATTGAATAAATATGTAGTGATGGATTCATAACCGAAAAACTCACAGAAATATAAATCTTCTTCCTGTACAGTATTATTTGTCATTTTTATTGTTTTCCTCTCTGTGAATTTTATGCACATTGAATATTTTTAAATATTAATCATCACATACATACAGAGAGAATAACGATTAATGAAAATCATATAGTATAAAAAAATCAGTTCTGTTTATTGTATTACAAAAGAGCTTCTGGCAGAAAAACAGATAACCTGGTAAAATTGTCCAATGGAGATAAAAATATATTATCATTGCCACACTTATAGATTAGAATACAAATATTGCTGAAAACTCCAGCACTTTACTCAGTAGTCCCTGATTAAGTAAACTTAATTTAAAATCTGAATTGCTCCAAAATCTAAAACTATTCAGAACCAACATAACATCATTCCAGTACTCAAAAACAAGTATTAAAAAACTACAGTCCATGTGTCAGTTCTGGCAATAACTTAGTTTTGTACAAATTCCAAACTATGAATAGTTTTACACTTTTAAATGTTTACTAGAAGTGCAGTTCCAGGACCAGGACAAAGATGAGATGTGACCCCCAAATCCAAAACTATTTGCCATCACTTCATTGAAAAGTGCTTCTTGTTCTCCATGTCTAGAGGATAAAATGTTGGTTGACCTATTATCTCATAGTCAGGGCCATTTCACTTTGGTAAAACAAATCATCTATACAGGTAAACATGTTAAGTGTGAATTAGATAATAACAATCTGTGTAAAATACCACATAACATTCTACAAAGGAACAGCAGAGGGAATAATTATTTCCAGCCATGGCATCCATGAAATCTCTTTGGTGAAGATTAGATTTTAATAAGACAATAAAATATGGATGAAGGGGGACCTGCCAGATTGCTCAGCAGACTAAAGTGCCTGCTTAGGCAGAGCTCACCAGTCTGGGTTCAATCCCAGCATGCCTTCCAGCCCCATCCCACCCCCAGGGCATGTTGAGATAGTGATTGAGATTGGGCATGGCGGCATGCACCTGTAACCCCAGTGCTTGGGAGGTTGAAAACAGGAGGGTTGCTGCAAGTCTAATCTGTGTAGTGAAACCCCGTAGACCCTGTACCGACTGTACTAAATGCATAAAAACAACAACAGCAACAAAAATGAGTAGAATTATTATATGCAGGTAACCAAATAAATCAAATAAGGGATAGCTACTAAAATTTAAGGAAACAAGTTGAAGCTTATAAACTGAAAAACCTGTTATCTATTTATTTTTTCATTCCTTGTCCTTAGCCTTGCCATAATAATATTCATTTTCAAATGACATTTATGTTAATATTTTTAGAATTTGACTTGACAAAGAGCCTCTCAAAAAATCTTTACTTTTACTCAGGAAGCCCATAAAAATATCCACAATTTATTTATTGTGTTATCAATATTTTTGATACTGGAGATTGAACTCAGGACCTTGTGCTTGCCAGGCAAGTGCTTATGTTACTGAGCTACCACCCTGGCCTATGTAGTTCCAACTTTAGGTGTTGTCAGAACCAAATGCCCACTCTTGTTTTGGGCCTGAATTCCATGGATTTAATCCGTGGAAAATCATGGTATCGGGACACACTGCAGCAGTTTCCTCTGACACTAGGCAAGTGTCTTCTTTGGACTTGTCATGTTGTGTTTGCCTTTAGGAGGTTGGCTTCACATGTACAGAAGAATCAGCACAATATATTCCATATCAGATAATCTTTTTCTTTTTTTCACAAAAGCCAAAGGGACAGAATGTTGACTTAGAAATGTATCAGTTTTTTGTGATAATGAGAAACCCAGCATGCCATTACACCATGACTCAGGAACTCTGCTGTGACAGTACCAGACACTGCAAATGTCACTGACCCTCAAGGCTAATTCCTGCCTGTACAAATAAGTTACGATGTGAAAATCCCAAAATAATTCTTACTCGCAATTCACTTAGGCTTCATTTTTTTTTATTTTATAGATTAGCACTGCTTTGTTTTTGTTTTGAATTCACAGAGTCATGAAACTGACTACATAGCTACAGCTGTTTAATGTGCTTAGCACCAATTCATGACCTTAGAAGTCCCTCCCACCCACTCTCCCATTAATTATTTCTGTCTCTTTAGTTGTTAAAGACCATCACCTTCCATTTTCAGGGGTACTTTAAAGTACCTGAGTGTCTGAGTGAGGAAGATCCATCAAGGACAATGTGACCAGGACTTTCCAAGGTTTTGAGTAAAGAAGCTGTCTCTGTTGAATGATCTACTAATGAGACATTAGCTGCTATGAAGGAGACTAGTGCCCATCTCAAAATGGGCCAACTGATCCTCAGGCTTTGGGGAAATATATGGACAGCTTCCTGGTGGGGAGCATGGGAGCCTCCTGACGCTGACCTAACATCTGTTTGTGTGGTTCACTCTGGGCCGAACCTTTCCCAACGCTGGTGTCTCACCTTCCCCTCCAGCCTAGTCTCACCAGCCCACATGGAGGTCAGACCCTGAGATCTGCCTCTCATCCTTATTTCTTTGTCGTAGATTGACATTCCATTGGTTCTCACCATTTGATTATAAAGTCGTGCTCTGAAGGTCAAAAAACCTTACACTGAGAAGTCTTAAATGCCACCACAGTACTTCCCTTCCAGATAATCTTAATGTCCCTCATGAACTGGGAAAGGTAATAACAAAACAAGGAGAAGAAAATGCAAAGAGATAAATATTTCTTTTCTTGATCCAAATTCCTTGCACAAATACAATCAGTTGAGCTCTGCTTCTCACCACAGCGAGAGCCATGATATCACAAAACTATGAAAATGTTAATTTACATAGTCATCATTATTCCTTAAATTGTATTTTGAGATGACAGGTTAAACCCTTGAAATATGTTTTAAATATAAAGAACTAATCAGAAGCATTGAGATCTGTGAATTTATACAATACAATAAAAATAAAATAATTATCTGAAATTTTTGAGAATTCTCCCAGGAAATGTATTTGAGAGATTGATAATAAATATGACAATTAATAAAAGAAATACACAACCACATGAATAGTAACAACCAGCAAAATAAAATATATTTTGATAGTTATTTACACTGTAGATTTTGTGAAGGTAGTTGGGCAAATCTAAACCTGGAATGTATTTTACTAATACAAAAGAGAAAATATGCATGTGAAAAAGTGAACTTTTGCGAAATCATTTAAAACCCAATTGACACAATCTGAAGGATAGTTACCAAAATTTTTCTAAATAAAGAGGGCAAGCGGCCAGGGAGATAGCTCAGCAGTCTAAGCACCTTCTTGGCAAGCACAAGGACCCAGGTTCAGTCCCCAGTAGCAAATATCACGGTGACCCCATGCTTTGTAGGCCACTGAAACCAGGCAGGGCAATGCACACCTGTAATCCCCATGCTGGGTAGGCTGAGAAAGGAGAAATACTGATTCTGAGCTGTGTAGCAAGACCCTGTTCCAAATAAATAAATAAATAAATAAAACTTTAAAAAAAAAAAAAAAAAGAAAGGAAAGCAGAAGACTTTGATAGAAGCAATTTAATAAAATACAAATGGGCCAATGAAGTAGCTTTCAAAGTTAACTTCAAGGTCATTTTCAAAAACACTGTTAGAAATGAAGCTTACGTAGCAATACTTGATGCTACAATTGTGGATAAACTTATTTTGGATTAAGAAAAAAAAAAAAAAAAAGACAGCATAGCTAGAGAAGAGTGTCAGCAAGTCAGTGCCAGGCTTCAGTGGCCGTAACCTGCGTGGCGTACCTGCTTGCTCTGGTCACCACGCTGTTGCCACATCACTTACTGAGAGCACTGTGCAGCGCTCTGCCTCTTGCCTGCTGCAGAGCATGTGACAGACTGGTAAAAATAGAAATTTTTAGGTACAACATGAAAGTCCAGGAATTTGAATACTTTGTTTTCACTTAACAATAGGAAATGGCTTTAAAAACTTACTGTACAAACGGTCTATAGTTTAATTTGGAAAATCCAAGCCCAGAGGTGTAGCAAGATCCACAGTCTTTTCACTTTCATGGCACGATTAATTTGTTTATCAAACAGAAAGAGAATTAAGACATCTAGCAAACAGCTGACATTTTGATGAGACGAATTAATTCTTTTTGTTCTGAAGTATAAATGTATTTAACAAAATTGGCTTACGTAGCAGATACTTCTTCAAGGTTAAATAATCTTAATCAATAATTGCATGAAGAAACTCTCAAGGTTTTTAGTGTTTATGACAAGACCACTGCAATTAAAATGACTACTGAGAGCTAATACAAAGGAATTGCTGGTGGACATGATGAGATGTTTGAGTATTTTTACTCAATTAAAAGTCATGATGTTTATAGTGTCTTTGTTAATGATCAGAATAACATCATCATCTGTCTTTACTCAGGGTAAAGAGTCCTTTGATGAATACAAACACACTCTCACACACACACACACACAAACACACACACAAGAATGTCCAGCAGAGGGAACTTGAAGCTCCATTATATATTTTAAAAATATAAAAACAACATCAGAAGATGTCAACAAACACGGAGTCCATGTACAGACTTAAACTTTTTGGCAGCATTTTTGGCATTTTTATGCAGTGTTTAGTATGAATATCTCCTAAATCAGTAAAAGGAAAGAGTTTTATTCTGGATGCTCACCTGTACCCACACATTCCTGATGGTAATGCCAAAATGGATCCTTTATTCCAGTCCATTTTAGTTTTAAAATCTACAAGTTCGCTGCTGCAATATCTTATCTAAAAACAGAGAATACAAAAATTTTTTTTCTCCAAGGGTAAGCAATGGCATTTAAACACATAAATAATGCATACTAAACCAAGCACAAATATATTATTGAGCAGAATGTACAATTTGAAAGAATCATTAAGATAAAATATGAGGGCTATTATCTTCAGTGAGTCACTCAGACCATCTAAAGCATATTTCCCTCTCATTTTCAGGCCACTCTGTAGAAAAGCTTGAGGAGTTCGGCATTATTTAGCTGTCTGTGGAGTGTGTGTTTTCCATGTATTTCCACTAAGCTAACCGCAGGAGTGACGCACACCCTGTGCGTCATTCTCCCCTGTGACCCATAGTTCTTGAATGAGATGCTGACGTTTAGAAGAAAAAAAAAGGGCCAATGTTAGCTTTAAATAAAAGAAGTCAAAATTATTAAATAAAAGAACATTGTGCATGTAGCTCAGCTTTGCTGAAAGTCTAAAACTCTGATAAAATGTGAGGAGGAAGTCATAGTTTAATGGTTGCTAAGTGACAAGTCTGTTTATCTACTTCCTCTAACTTCAGATGAGAGTGAAGCCATCCCTGTGAGAGAGTTACTGCCAAAGCCTAATATGTGAAAGGTGTGGTCGCCAGCACATGACTGCGTTGGGAGGTAGTAGAGTCCTGAAGCTGTGGAGCCCAGTGGGGCATCTTCAGGCTGCTCAGGATGCACCCTCAAAGAGAGCCAAGGGATGTGTGTTTCTTTCCTTTCTTCTTCTGTACCTGGTCATGGAGTAAGGGAGCCACACATGGTGGGCTGCCTCAACATGGGTCCCGAAGTTATGGAGCCAAATGAGTACAGACCAAAACCTCTAAGCCAACCCAGGAGCCAAAACATATCTTTCTGCTTTTAAAATTGGTGGCTTTAGGTGTTTTATTATAGTCATGGAAAGTTGACTAGCACATACCTGTCAGGTTTACATTTTGAGATTAGATTAGATCATGTGCTTGGAACAGTGCCTAACACATGCTGGCTGGCAAACAACTATCTTAGTTACACAGTTGTCACACAGCCTTTGCTCTCTTGGAGCAGTGTGCCCCAATTTCTTTTTCTTATTAGGCTGGCAAGCAAGTTGATTTAGAGCTCATACTAGCAGTCCCATTTTAGGTTAATTACCAATTCAGAGGTCTTACCTATAAATGCAGCCACACCCTGAGCTTGCACATTGGAAGTTTAATAAGCAAATGTTAGAGATGCACGTTTTATCTCAAGCAGATGACTTAGACAGGGATGATAAACATTGTTCACCAAGGAATTCTAATGCCACATTCCCTCTCTATGTCCAGCACACAGGCACAAAGCATATGCTTAAAATTCAATTATATGTGTTTACTAGGGTTCACATTTAAGTGGTACCTATAACTACATATCAGACTTTACTAATATAACAAAATGGATTTTTTATGAGTAAACACATATTTGTAAAGAAACTTGAAACTTCAATTTTAGTTAAGTTTTGAATGCACCAAAAGGAATTGCATTCCTTCCTTTTCTGGAAGGAATAGATTGGGGATCACTGTTTCAGCTTATCTTTCTGAAAGTTTCGCAAGTTTCTTTCCTGTCCTTTTACTCTGTGCTTCTATGACAGCACTTACAAAACTCCCTGGCCACACAACAGAGGTTCACAGGATGCGCAGTAGACACCTATTGCTGTCCAGAGGCCCACTCTGCATTCTATTCATAAAAAACGGGCTAGTCTTTTCTAGGGAAGTTTTATTCCTAGCTCTCAAGGTTCAGAGGGATTAGGGTCCAAAGTATTTTTATCTCCCTCCTGAAGAGGCAAGCTCTTCAACAAAGCTGAACTAATTAGGTCTCCTCTATTTGCATCTTAACTAAGGTAAGAAGATACTGAAGGCCTTTGCCAACAATCTTACTGCCTGAAGTCAAGAGCGAAACTACTTGAGTGCCTTTTGATAACCATGCTTGATATTTCACCCTTCAATACTTATGTGCCAAGTACTCTTACGACCTAACAGTGAGGGCACTTTCCAGTTCAGTATTCCAGGGCCTGTTTCTGCTTTGTGTAATGAGGAAAGAATCTTTATTCAGGACATGGTGGAGCACACCTGTAATTCCAGCATTTGGAAGGCTGAAAACAGGAGGATCACTACGAGTCTGAGCTGCATAGTGAGACCCGGTACCAAAAACAAAAAATAAAATAATAAAAAAAGAATCCTTGCAATGCCAAGTACATTAACAAGACTTTAGGCAATTAGCACCTGTCCATGGCTTCTCTCCTGCCTCTTTCAGTAATAGTCCAAATCAGTTAGCCAGCTGTTATGGTTTATGTCTAATTGTCCCCCCAATGCCTCATGCAGTCATGGGGCAGGGACTTCTATAGATTGAGGCTTGACTCATGAGTCACTGAGATTATGTATTTTAGTACTGATCTAAAGGTTGAGACTCGATCTATGATCCCTAGGATTATGTGTTTAAAGTGCTTCTGGGATTATGGGTGTAGCCTAAGGTGGATAGCCTGAGGCAGAGAGCCTGAATGTAATATAAAGAGAGACAGAGAGACAGACTAGTGCTGTTTCTCTGCTGCTCTGATTGATTGGCTACCTCTGCCGCCATTTTGTTGCTGTTCTGCCGCCATGAATTGGATTTTCTCTGCCCTGTTCCACTCAGCCTTGAGCCAGCCGAATATGGACTGAAACCTCCACAAACTGTGAGCTAAATAAACCTTTCCTTGCTTCCTTTTGAGTGTCAGGTATATGTCCCAGCAATGAGTAAACAGTAACTAAGATACCAGCCAAGAATGAAAAGCCCATTGGCAACTTGAAAGAATTCTGCAGAGTGAGGGAGATCTAAACCGATGCATAGATTCTCCCTGTAAATAAGAATCAACTGAACGTCTATCACTACAGTGGTCAGATATGAGGATATACTTAATTAATTTGTGATTAAAAACCTACTTTATGTCTTGCCATTTTTAGATGCACCTTGAAAAGGTTTGGAGCGCTCTGACTCAGCATCTTCTGAGTCAGCAATTCAGCACCACCTTGAGGTCCTCTTTTTTTGTTTGTTTGTTTTAAAGAAAAAAATTTTTGAGTCCCACTGCCAGACTACGTCTAGGAAACTTAGAAAGTGGGGCCTGCAGTGTGGTTGTTCACAAGTCTTCTGGGTGCTGCTGGTGGAACTTGCTGAGGCTAATCTCCACAGCCTTAGGCTGGAGTGGTATTGCTCTCCTTAGCGCCCTGAATTCCTTCCCTGTGAGGAACAAGGAATGGGGGAAACAGCCTTTCAGGCATCCTTTCCCTTCAGGGATCATGCCCTAGTTGGGCCAGTGACTTCTCCTCTTTTGAGCCCTGCCCCTTCTTCATCAGTTGCCTGAAGGAAAAAAGAAATGATCATTAAGGAAAGGCAGGAGGTCTGAAAATGGAGCACTGTGGTCATTTACGCGAAGCCGGCAACCTCATTTCTGACTTCTTGGTTGCTGCCCTTGCCCCTGGGGCACGCAGTCTCACACTTTCCACTCCACTCCCTGAAAGGAACCCCAACTAATGATTTTTGTCTGCTTCAATGCTCTGTTCACATCAGTGTCCTTTTCAAATTGAGTGAAAATTAAACATAATGCATACAGTTTCATAATACCATTTCTCTTAATGAGACCCACTTTCTAATGAGAAAACTGTTTTACGAATTTAAAGTAGGCGTGTATATAAAACATACAACAGCACATAAAACCAAAAACCTAATTTATCCACTCATTTCACAAGACAATGTGATGAGGCACAACAGGAACTGAGAAAATGAAGTTGTCTCAGTCTCCTTCCGCCTTTTTCTCTTCTCTGCTTAAAAACTCGGCATGAGAAAAATATGACCTTAAAATCCACTTCCCAGCAAAGCAAAACCAGCAAAAGCAAATATTTTCCAAGTGCTACTAATCTGAAAATCTAATTGTAAATTAAAAAAAAGACTTCACTATATAAAATCTTTATTTTTTAATTTGAAGTGGCTTTAACATTTTCAAAAAATATTTTTAGCAAGGCTGGGATGAGTTCCAAATAATTTCAAAATTGCTATCAGAAAAGCACTTTGGTTGTACATTTTAAAAAAGTAAGTACATAATCTCTAGTGTTTTATGGGGTCATTAATTTGAATTATGGAAATCTAATTGCCTAGGAGCTTGTCCATAAACCAGTGCGCTCCTCCAGCAGGATGGAAAAGATCACAAAGCATTCCCACCAGGAAGCTTGGAAGGTTGTCAGAACCTGCGACAGGAACTCAGACCTCATGGTGCCTTTTAGTGTGCTGGCTGCACTACAAAACCTCTGGTCAAAAAGTAACCATGACTTCAGAGGCAACAATGTTTGTGCTTGTGTGTGTGCATGCATACATGCATATGAGTGTGTGTGTGTGTGTGTGTGTGTATGCACGCATCTGTGTTCAGCTTTTTCCTGGCATGCATTACCAGAGACCAAACCTGTGTCAGTTCCTCCAGCACTGCAGCAGTGTTGTGCCTCATCACGTTGTCTTGTGAAATGAATGGATAAATCATTAACAAACTGAAGATGCTTCACTCTATACATAGTGTAAGAGTGGACACAAAAGTGAGCATCTACTTTGTATAACATGCATATAACTGAATGCTTTCATTATTTCTAATTTCAACTGTACCCAAATCAGCAATAATTAATAAATTAAAAGTCATGAGTCCTACTTGAAAAGACATCTGTTTCATTTTTTTTTCCTTTATAAAATTTTGCTTATTTGTTTGATGTTTGTTTTTCTTGGGTCAAGCCTTGCTGCATAGTTTCCCTGGGCCTTGAACTCATTACACACCCCAGGCTGACCTTGAATTCACATCTTTCCTCCTGGCTAAACTTCCCAAGTACTGAGATTACAAGCCTGTGTCACTATAGCCAATGTAAGACGAGCTATTTTTCTAAAAAGGACTTCATGATCATGTTATCTCCCCTGCCAGGTAGGTATAGTAACAAACATTTGGTTTTGTGCAGATATTATTTGCACTGTGGTGAATAAGTTTAATAAGGGCCACACCCTCTCAAAAAAATAAAATTATGTAAAATTTCATTAAAAAATAAAAATAAATAAAAAATAAAAAAAATAAAATAAAAAGGACTTCAGCTCGACATATTTTCTTCATCTTTATGTTTACTCTTCTATGCTTGTTTTCTCACAGTTTGATGATGCCAGTGAAAAGCTCCTTGTTGCTTCATCTCATTGCACAGTACCCTAGATGCAGTTTTGGACAATAAGCCAAGAATTCAAAGATTAATCTGGATATTTCATTGTATTTTACCTTATAGTATCATTCCTTAATGCAGTCCTAGGGATGGAACTCAGGGCCTTATACTTGGGAACAAGTACCATACCAATGAGGTACACTCCCACCCCAAGTTAATTTGAACTTCTGTCCATGAAAGAAAAATAAGGTACAACCACAAAATATAAAATAAATATAAGCCAGTGGGGCAATATTACAAAAGCAAAAGTAATATCTTAAAAATGCTCATACAAAGAAAACTTGTCCATAACCAAAGCCAAGACATAAAAAGCAGGAAAGATAGTTATGTGAAGTGAAACAATTTTATAATATTTTATATTTTATTTATTTGGTACAAGATCTCAATATGCAGCTCAGACTCCTAGTGATCCTCCTGTTTTCAGCCTCAACAGTACCAGGATTATGGGCGTGCACCACCACACCAGACTTGGTCACAACATGTGGTACCAGAGATTGAAGCCTGATCCTTGCGCTTACCTAAGCAGGTGCTTAGTCCCCTGAACTATCTCACTGGCCCAGTTTTATAATTTTTTGTACCCTGATACTCAATAGTCATAACCATCCGTAGATGCTGAGCTCTGGACAGACTGAATATACTAATTAGCAAATCCATGCTAGAACCCCTGGGTTGTTTCAGTGCCATGCTTGGAAGTACAGGCAGCTTATGAAATTTTAAGGATAGGCTCTGGGACTGTAGGACCAGTCAAACCCACAAGGTGGTGTAAGAAAAGCATCATTATTTAGATTTTGTGGCTTTATTGCATGCTCCAGAAGCCTGTAGATGCAGAGACTGGTAATCCAGCTGCAGTGTTTATTAATTGACTTTATTTGTTTTTGGTGTAGAAGTAGGTTTCCTTCAATGAGTAGGTGGCTCAGGGAGAATTCCAAAAGAAAACAGTTTCTAAAAGGGCTTTTGGTACTGAGATATTTTGGAAAAATGATGAGAAGAAGCATTTTCTGGGAGTAAATATTATTCCTTGGAACAGGTCAAGGTATTAACTCTAACAACAACAACAACAAAAAGTTAACAAAAATTCCATCCAAGAACTTCTGAGAAATTACTTTCTAGTGACATTAAAATAGTAAATAGCTAAGCTAATTTACAACTGTTTTTTTTCTTTCAGCTGGAAATGTGCAATGTATATGACTTGAATACATGCTCTTGTCTCAAATGTTCTGCCACACACGTTTCTACCTGCTGTGAAGGCAAACGCATTTTGACTAATATTATTGCTTATGAAAATTTTCCTGATGACCTGAAAACCTAGCTCTGTTTTCTTTTAAACACTCAACATTTGTAAATGGGCAATTGCTAAATCACTCATCATTGCTCTCAGTGTTACCAAACGGGTTTAAAGTCAGAAATGTAGCCTTGTGCATACTATGAATTTTCCATTTTCTCCTTGAGAAGAGCACTTAGAAGGAATGGAATCCTTGAGAAGGGGAAATTTTTAAGAAGGCTGCTTAGTTGCCAAGGCAAGTCTCATTAACTTTTCCCTCATGAGGGTGTTTCAAGTTGTCTGGCATTACGTTTCATATTCACAAAGAAATAAAAAATAATATAGGTCCATTTGCCTGCTCTTATGTCTTAAAGCTGTTGGCAAAGTGAGCGCTTGTTTAGTTGGGCATGGGGCTCACATAAACAATAAAAAATATTCTTGCCTGTGAGCCTAATGTAATAACTTGGCTAGAACTCTTCCTTAAGAGTGAGATATTATTCTCTAAAATCATTTTATATATAGTGGTCAGAAGGATTTACATGGAATGTGAAATGTTTTACGTATACATCCCACTCCAGATGTGGGAGATGAATCCCAGAGGAGGTGAGCAAGTTTCTGTCTCTGGATCAGGCTCAGGGCCATTGCTCAACTGTTCTCTAAGTCTACCTTCAAAAGTCTCTGTAGATCCAGTGTAGAAGCCAGGTTTCTACTCATGCTGGTGCTGTCCATAGTCTGAGGCTGCTAGGTGCCCCATGGTAGCCCATGACAATAGCATTTTAATGCAATTTTCCCCCAAACAGCAAGGTAGTATTGTTAGAAGGAAATGCAGCATGTGGGGAGCTGACTGTGTGAGGCCAACTGGAGCTTCAATTCCATTCGTGTCATGTACTGATTATATGACCCGAGGGGTATTTCTAAGAATCAAGCCTTTTATGAGTAAAATGCTTTTGCTGGTTACTATGCTTTGGCTCGTGGCTCTTAATTCACTTATCTATAGTCCCTGTTCTGTATGGCAGGAACTGGGACTCGACCAACTCAATTTCTTCAGTGCCAGCTGGCTTCTCCTTAGATTATTCAGAAGAGGCAGGCAGGGCCTATGCTCTCTCCTTCTGTCCTGTTTGCAGCTCCCCTCAACTCTTCCCAAAATCAACGGCTCCTGCAACGAAGACAGTTGTTGCCAGTGTCCGTCTCCTGTTGATCTCCCCTTGTGAGGCTGAGGTCCCTCCTGAGGTGTTAACAGTAGACAGCCAGGGCTTCCTCCATAGCAGTCCACTTCCCGACACCTTCTACTCATTGCTTGAGCTTTTGACACTTTTAACAGCTGCTGTTTATTTCTCCAGCCTTAGAGAAGGTAAATGTTTCCTAGATTACTTTCATTTTCCCATTTCTCTCACGCAGCAAACCAGCTCACTTGTGTACCAAAAGCCTGTATTAAATTTTCTCTGTTATATTACCTGGGATGGCTTGAATTTCCCAGACTGATTCCTAGTTGATAAAGTGAGAGATAGAACAACTTAAGTTTTTCAAATGACTGAGATGAAATATTTTATGTAAAAAGTCCATTGGAAGATATCTGACCCGAATATGTTTACCAGTATTCATTCATGGGGAAATAAAGCCTCATTGCAGCAGTACTGAATGATGATGCCACCTTTAAGAGACAGTTGAGTTGTAAGGTGCTACCTCATAAGCACATTGCTACCCTCCCACAGGACTGGGTTAATTTGACAGCACAGAGTGAACTGCTGCAGGGGCCCCCTTATTTTTGTCTTCTGTGATTCCTCACTTCCCTCCCGTGTTCTGCTGTGGCACGAGGCCCTCATCAGAGGCATTTCTGAATTCTGTACTTTCATTGTCCAATTTCACAAAGTCAGTAAACTTCTTTTTCTTATCAAATATGATGTTGTGGTATTCTGCTATGGTAACAGTAAGAAACCAGTTCTAAAAGCTTGGCTTATAAGAAGTTGAGTAAGTTAAACACATGCCTCCTTTTTCATGTCTTAAAAATTGTCTTGTCGGCAAAACTTTTACTTCCTCCCATAAAACAGAGGTATAACTTGTGTCTTTAGATAGAAGGTATGTGAACCCAAGAGAGCTCTGGCTTTCAACCTCTCTATAGGGGTATAGACAAGAGGGAATTTATGGCTGCAAGTTCCTTTTTGTTTATTTTTTAGTGATTACAACATGGCACAACAGGAGCCATCTTTGCACAGTGGAATAGTCTCTATACCTTGTCTCTCAGTCTTTGTAGCCATAGTCATAGCTCCATGTAATTCTTCTCTTTAATCATGTATCTGCATAAACATTTATAAGTCCTTTTCACTCATAGTGAACCCTGACTTTATAAACAAAGTCAAGACTCTATTCTCTCATCGCCTTCTAGCACTATCATAATATTCAAATATTATTATCACCCCATACCATTATTCATGCTCTATCTGTTTTTATTTCACACCTTTGCTCCTGCTGTTCCCTAAATCTATCCAGACAGCTTGAATAACATTTTCTGTGCTTAATAGATTATCTTCTGTTAATTTTTAGTATGGCTTTTGCAGGTTCTTACAATACAGTGATTGTTTTTTCTTTAGTCAACTCATTTAAATTGTATTTGGCAAGTTTATGGTATAATCCTTGTTTATGGCATGACCTGTGACTACCTAGGTTTAAACATTTGCTAGCTGAGAAACGACTGTTCATATTTTATGACAGTATGTTTCTGGAAGTTTATCAATGTAGAAGGCTGAAATAAAAGTTTCATAATATTTCCTAATCAGAAACTCAATAAAAATAAAAAAAATAAAAACCTTTGAAACAATGCTGGGGTTAAGATAACAAACTTTTCCTTTCAATGCCCTAGATAGGCAACCACTCTTCCATCAATGTTGTAAAATATTTATAACATAGTTTTTTTTTATTGGAAAAACGCAAACGATGAATTTTATTTTATTCACAAAGACACAGGGCAGCACAAGAAAGCATGGTTCTCCATGATCCAACACATAAACTGTACTTGTTCACTAAACAGATGACCTCTTTGTTTTTCAGTTCTCCTTCATTATGATGATGACCTGAGTGATGACACAGGTTGTTGCCTTAAAACAGCTATGACTCCATATAGGATCGCATACTTTAAAATATGTACAGATAAGAGTGCTGCAGAATAGAGGTCATTGGAGCCTGCCATGAACTAAAGAGGGATTTTTAAAAAGTCTTAATGATTCACGATTGATTTTCTGAGTTAAGGTAGCAGATACCTATAATCCTGGCACTCTGGGAGATTGATGCAGGCAGATCACATCTGTGCCTATCTTGAGCAATTTAGCTACTTAGATTCTGTCTTTAAGTAGAAAACATAGAAAAGGATGGGATATAACCACTGTGAAGATACTAAGGATAGAACCATAGTATCACAACAAGTTAACATCATTGTCTTCTTTATACCCAAGATCCTGTGTCTGAATGACCTGGAGAATAAGAAAAATAGATATTAGTAAAAATATAAAATACACATTAAGCTTGACTTTGAGGCTATCCAGACACTTTGGAAGGTGATAAAGATTTACGATAACTTCTTAGTTGTCTTTCGTACATCATGCATGTATTATCTCTTACTGTGAATCAATAATTAAGTTACAAATTAAGTAGTTCTAATGTTGGAGAAAGGAATTTTTCCTATAAACTAGTAGGCACAATTCATTAATTTGAAAAGAAAATTTTTGCAATGTACTAAGAACTATAGTACTATGATTGGATTCAAGTTTCTTAGCAATTCTTTATATTTCTTTTCCTTTAGAGGCTACAAAGCTTTCAAAAAAAAAAAAAAGAGAGAGAAATATCTTCTTATTCTGATGGTGAACCTAGTAGGTAAAAACATACTATGCAAATAACAAATCAACCACAGAGAAGAATATTTGCTGTAAGTTTCATTCTCATGAAATACCTTTATCCATGCTTCTAAAATCAGGAACAAAAATGTAAGGGAGTAGGTATAAGACAAAATTTTAGTCTGGGTCTATTTTTTTGAAGTTGTGCACGAATGATTTATTGCTAAAAACATTTCACCAACCAACTTGGTTTACTTGAAAGCTGGAAAAGCAAGTTTGTAAAAGTGCATGTGAGGATTTGGTAACAGAAATGTCTTCAGAACTGTAAATCATATTTGTGGGAAACACCTAAGTTGAAATTTCAAAATATTTGCATGGTGTTAGAAACTCATAACTTTCTAAATTTAAGTTAGTTTCAAAACTTGGCTTGCATGAGTTTTCTATGTCTCTGAACATTTTAAAAAATAAAGCTACTAATTTTTATGGTTCTTTTTTTTCTCATGAAGGAGACAGGGCTGTAGTTCATGTTCAACTACAAATGATTTTAATGGCTCTCCAAAGTATAACAAACATTAAAAATTCCAATTACTTTGTTTTAGGTTCATGAATTTTCCATTGTTGATGTAAACTATTACCATAAATTTAGTAGACTAAAATTACACAAATTTCTCATCTCACCATTCTGGAGTTCAGAAATCAAAATGATTCCAGGGAACTAAGGATATTGCTGGTACGGGGCACCCTCTGGAGGCTCTGGAGAATATCCTGTTTCTTGACTTTTTCCTTCTCTTAGTGGCTGCCCTCATTCCTTGATTCAAGGCCCCTCCTCTTCCATCCTTAAATCAGGCAGCAGCACGTTGGAGTCACATCACATCAGTTTAGATCTATCAGCTGAATCAACTTCTTACTCCGTTCTTGCCCTGCTACTTTGAAGAACCCCAGTGAAAATAACGGAACTTCCTGAATAGTCCAGGATAATGTCCTGTCTCAAGTCCTAACCTAGTTGTATTTCCAAAACCCCATTTTCTGCATTGAGCGATACAGTCACAGGGTCCAGGGAACACCTTTTGTTTCCTACTTTTTGGATAAATTCTTGGGAGAGACTCATTTAACTTGGCACTATTATACTTAACCATGCAATCCTCCTAACCAGGATGTGTGGACATATCTTTACATTCCTAATTTTTTAAGTTATATTTTTTTTGTCTTTACATGTAAAGGAAAGCTCACATATGTGCTTTAGATGGGCAGGTTATGCAGGCAGGTAATTATAACACTCTTTGTAAGTGAAAGAATTGGGCATGAAGAGAGTTAGGAAGGAGATGAAATTAAAATAACAAAAGTCAGAAGAACAGAAAAGAGAAGAAGAGCCAAGAAATAAGGACAGCTTCTCAAAGCAGAATGCAGCATGGAGCTATCTGTCTAAGTGTCTGGATTGGATGCAGCACTGTCCCCACCTTCACAGTCATTCCACAAGGCCCACTTCAAACTCTGAACTCTTGAACTATAAAGTTATATATTATGTTATTACTGTTTTAAGATGCACAGGTCATGATTATTTGTTCTAGCAGCAGTAGGTAATTAATAGGCCAACTTCCTTTTCTTTTCCTTTTTTTATTTTAGGGATGGGTCTACAGGGTGTTCAGGTTCTCACTACTAACAGATCTGCCTGTTTATAGCCTTCTAAGAGCTGGGATTACAGGCACACACCACCCTACGCAGCCTCAATTGCCATCTCAGTGTGCCCCAAGGGTCTTTTAATTTATTTTTATTTGCTATTTAAAATAGCACACTTTTAGTACAATTTGTGATAGCCAAATCTTGGAAACAACCAAAATGCCCATCACCTGAGGAATGGTTTTAAAAGATGTGGCATTTTTGTGCAATGGAGTGTTACTCAGTTATAAAGAAAAATAAACTTAATAAAGCCTTTGTAGGTAAGTGGGTGCCACTTGAAGCTATACTCATAAATGAAATAAAATAGGCACATATGTGTAAATATATTTGTGTAAGAACTTAAAATAAGAAATAAAAATTGAAAGTTATAACACAGTAAAAGGGAAAGAGAACATAAGAATTAAACAATGAAAAAAGAGAAAGAAGAGTGAGGAAATATGATAAGGGCAAAACCACACATTTATGTAAACAAGATGGTTAAGGCAGTAGTCCTAAGAATTTCCATCAGATTTTGAAAATAGCAGTTAATAGGTAGAATTCTCACCCTGACTAACTATATGCTGATATCTGTGAATGAGGCAAGTACATTGCTGACAATAATGTGTAATATTAAAACCATGCTTAAACTACCTGTAATTTTGGTCTTGTAAATGGGTACTGTTTCTAATATCATATTAACTATTACTATACTCTCTTTACAGTAAACATCTGTTTTAAAAAGTAACAAAAGTAAACAAGATATGAGAAAAACAAAATGTAGCAGGATTGTACAGCTACAATGTTGTATTTGTCTTGATTTATAAATTTCTGTGTAAAACACATATATAATTGCTTTTAAACATTCTATAGGGAATAAAATTTTAGAATTTTAGAACAGTTCCATTTTATGTCTAAGGTATGTGATATTCATATAGTGATATTAAGCTTAACGGAGTCTGTTATAGGATAACAATATCATTAAGTTTCTCTTCTGGATGTCTAACAACTAAAGTTTGTAGGACAAAAATTAGACAGATAGATGGACTAAAAAGGTAGTCAATATTTTGGCCTTAGCCCTTCAAAGTCAGTGAGAACTCAGGACATAAGACAACATCTGCTGTAACTCAGTGGTGTCCCAGATTTTCTGATCAAGGAAAATTATAGAGAGAAAGGTGATCGATGATGTATAGTGGGTCTAAGAAGAGTCACCTAGAGAGAAAACATTCTCTCAGGCTTTCATAGAGAGTAAATTAGTCAAGCAATGGCTGTGACTCATCCAGATGGCTGATACTGATGAAACATTCACAAGGTGCTGTACATGGCTCTCGAATAAACCCTGAGGAGATTTGATTGACCTTATCAGATAGCAAAAGTTACATTTTTAGTTATATGAGTCTTGCTTTGACTTGGTGTTAACCATTCAGCAGAAAAGTGTAACTACAAGGTATACAAAGTAAAGAAATATTAATATGCTGAGCTGTAAAAGTCTCAGCTCAATAACTTTAGACAATTTCCACTAGTGCTGATAACTCTCCACTATTATGGACTATTGGGCTATATTGGGTTATTTTGCTGAATTCAAATACCTACAATCTTTAGACTAGCATCAAGTATGAAAAGGTCCTCTAAAGACTTCTCCAAATACAGATTCTCTAGCATTAATGAAACAGCCCTTTCTCACAAAACAAAACAAAAAAGGGAGATATAAATAAAGGAACATTTTGTCATGAATAAATATATATAAGATAGTATGGTACACTTATATACCCCAGATTTTTGAGGACCTGAGATGTGGGG
Source organism: Myocastor coypus (assembly GCA_004027025.1). NCBI lineage: Eukaryota > Metazoa > Chordata > Mammalia > Rodentia > Myocastoridae > Myocastor > Myocastor coypus. The sequence continues at coordinate 446,478 of PVJA010000001.1, read as the reverse complement.
AACCACACAGAATCCTTCAAAGCTCATGGGTGTCAAAGGACACTTGAAGATGTGACCCCAATGTCTAGTGCAAATGCACAGTGGAATACTATGTAACCATGATTAAGTACTGGTAAACATGTATGCACTGGTTACAGCATTATGTATGAATTAGCAATGTGGTAACAACCTGTGTAAGAATTATACAATAAAGTTGCAAGTGGCTCTACACTCTTGTGCACTTGCACTCTTGTGCTCTGCTCTGCCGCATGCTGCCTGCCATTGATGCTGATGTCTTGTACACATGTATTCTTTTTAACCTGGGGACCCACCTGAATAAATCTCAGCTGGTCTTCCTGAGCTGGCTGACAAATTGGTTTTATAACAATCAGGTCTTCAAAGTGCCCAAATTGTTTTTATAATTCACAATATCTAAATGGGCCGTGCTGCTGTTTCTCTCTGGATCTTCTAAGCCTGGGGCCTCACCTTTGTTCTGGGAGAGTTCAGATAGTTTCTTTGTTTTCTCTGCATTGTGGACATCTTTCTGGTTTCGTTGTGTCTTCCAATATTTCCCATCAATTCCTTTCCAATTCCCAGCGATCAGCTTCCCTTTTTGGTTTTCTCGCCATTTTATTTCCAGTGTTCGTTTTCTAAATAGAGAAAGACTCAATTTTGCTCCTGATCACCATACTTCATCAGAAAATAAATTTATTGACACAGAAAAAGCAAGTCAAAGTACTATGGCCTGTAGTTTAACATATTTCTCATTATGCCCATTTTTTTCTCACTATACCAAAATATCTTATACACTCCAAAACATGGGCTGGAAAGGTATCCAATTTGTACTAATAGTGTTTAGGCAAGATACCATGTCTGTATCTTGTCCTCTGAACGACTACTACAAAGATTACAATATGCTATATATCAGTTATTATAACTGTCCTAATAACCTATTTTGAAACTGTTTCATTGCTATTTTATCTTTTTTATCATTGTAATGAATAAAAATTATTATTATTAAAACAGCGTAGACAGAGTAGATATGCAACTACTTTCTCTCTTAGTTCAATGAGAAGAAAGTTTTGTATTAATATTATTTACATAAAATATCATGTCTGCACCTTGTCCTCTGTATAACTACTACAAGGCAATGCCTTGCAATGTATTAATTATTATAACTGCTCTACTAACCTGTTTTGAAACTGTTTCTTTGCTGTTTTTTCTCATTAAAATGAATAATATTTTTAATGTAATAATTTAAAAATTAAAATTACCATCTTTTACCTTCACAGGAAAGAATGTAAAATTCATTAGGAAGAGTAGAAACTAACTGCATTTTATTGCAAAAATTATAGAGCAGCACATGACAGAAAATACCCCTGAGATTATATTAATCTCACCAAATAAATTTAATACAAATAATAGTATGTCCTGGAAGTTACTAAAGTAAAATATACTTGATATTACAAAATGAATAACTGCATTTAATGCTAAAGAATATTTCACTTGAAGCAAGCCTTCTTTGTAAACTTCTTTGTTTCACTAATATACAAGGTTATGTGAATATCTGCACTTTAATGAGGTTAATTTAAGTGTGTATATGTGTGCTTTAGTGGTTGAATGACAATAATATACATGTAGAGAGAGGCCTCCACTTTATGATTTAGGAGGATGTCTCTATTCAACTAACTCTCTTTACAGTTTTATTTTTTATGTATGTCTCTCTTTGATGAGTTATATAAATTGTAGTTAAATTATTTTTTGTGTGTCTCACTATTGTGCAGATGTTAGTTTGATCTACTACTCAGACACTAAAGTCTTCTCATATTTATCTTATTATCACGGTACTAATGCCTGGCCTGTAGTCAATAATAGTTAGGTGAAGTCATAGAGCTTTCATACTCTAAGTGGTAGAACTTCCACACTCTAAGTACTAGAGAGAAAAATCACATTTTGCTAAAGACTAACAGTTATATGATTCTTCTAATTGACATAAAAACATTTTTGCTGAAGAGATAGCTGAGTGGCATACAGCTTACCTGGCAAGTGTTTGATTTCCAGTTTAAAATAATCAGTTGCACAGTTGCATATCTTACCCATCAACCACTCCCTCAACTTTGAAGAGAAGTACTCCTCCCTACTTTTATGGATATCTCAGTTTTTTCCTATGAAAGAAGTTTTAAATCTCACTTAAATGAGCTTTTTCTGGATTAAAAAAAAAAAAAAACCTAATGGGAAGATATACTGTATAATTCTGTAGACAAATCATATTAGTATATACATGGGGTGGTAAAAGTATAATCACTATTTAAGATCAATGTAACTTTATAGTAACTCTCATTGTCAATAGTCATAGTATAAGTGTCTGAAACAAAGTAGGATTCTTTGAAGCTTAGCTGAAATATATATTTTATTGACATATATTTACATATGACATGCATATGTAAATTGTACTGTGCACAGCTGAAGGAGCACTGTTTACCTTGCAGACATTAATGATTAGCAAATAATTTATTGCAAATGGTGACTGAGTGTTTAGAGATGACACGTGTGCCTAAGAGACTCAAAAGTTCTATACTAGCCAGTGGCCTACCTACAAGGTGACATTAAAAAAAAAAAAAAAAAAAAAAAAAAAAAAAAAAAAAAAAAAAAAAAAAAAAAAAAAAAAAAAAAAAAAAAAAAAAAAAAAAAAAAAAAAAAAAAAACTAAGGATGATCAAACTCTGCCCTCTCGAATATACTAAAATAGCAAAGACCAAGTTAACTTCTCTGAGTAAGCAATTAGACAACTAGCCTAAATATGTTTACCAGTTGGTTTGAGGCATTCAATAACAAGCAAACGGCCTTGACAGAAAGGAAACAAACAGTATTGTCCAGTTTGCTGATTAATTACAATTTCTGAATCATATGAATATGAAGGGCCTCAAGTGGAACCTTGACGTTCTTTGAGTTGAAGAGATAGAAGCCAGAGTCTGAGAGCCGTAGATGCACAGTGGCATACCAGAAAGGAGAGACACAAACTGAAAAATACAAGAAATAGGCTTAGAATAAGATTTCCATTTTTTCTGAGAATGAATCTGTACTGATACAAAGTATAAGTACGTGACACTGGAAGAGGATAATTGGGAACTTGCTGTCTGAATAGTCCCCAGAGATGACATGAAGTGGAGAGAAGAAATCTGGCCACTCACAGCCCCTTGTGATAACTTGTGGGGCCAAGACTCAACAGCAGAGCTGAAAACCCCAAGTATAAAGCCTACTCGAGGCCAACCAAGAGAGCTAAGCAGAGCCCTTGCAAAGGTCAAACTGATATGCAAGTAACTGAGATTACCGGCCAGAGGAAAATATAGAACGCGTTAAAAGAAAAGAAACCAATGCAGTCATTGGCAATTCTAGCATTTCAAAAGAGATTAGGTATGACAAGAAGAAAAGGAGTGTACCAGACAATATATATTAAAAAAAATCAGGAATGAGAAAGGACATGACATTGCAAAATGGTAATATTATTAGAATTCATAAAGCTGTAACTATTCAAAAGTTAATATAATAGACTATGTAGTAATCAAAGCAAGGGCAAAACACAAAAGTACAAAACAACCTTTATAGTGTATTATGCTTTGTGTAAGAAATAACAGCATTTAAGAAAATATGCACATACTTTTTCATTTTATAAAGGAAATGCAGGAAAAACAATTCAGAAAGAATGTGATGATTTTCCTAAACAGTATCTAAGAGAAAGGGATAGAAGCAATGGAGAAATGTAAACATAATGGTTGGGGGAACCCATCTGCGGAGAGTTTTTGGAGCTTTATTACTTGGATCCATGGCTCTATTCCACATAGCTGCCAAATTAAGAAATAACTAGAATCACTCAGAATGTGGAAGTACACAAAATGAAATAAAAGGAGTTCAGATGAATGTTATTACAAAAAATTACAACTGTGCCAACAGAAGTAGGCAGGGTAGAAAGGAATGAACTAAAATAAATTATCAACAATGTTTAACTATAGCAGTAAGACCAAAAAACAAAATAGTTATATATTGCAACTATAATATGCAAATATTATAGTCAATAAGTGTGTTTTCCTGAAGGCATGAGTTTAAAGATACAAAATTAATTTGTGTGCATTGTAGGACTAAGCAAAAATTAATTGTTTGAAGCACACAAGGAGTCAAATTTTCTACTGGAAAAAAACAGACAAAGAAACAAGCATGGGTTTACAAAAAAATGAGGAAGAGGAAAGATTATAATCTGTCCTGAATTGTAGGATTGGAATCCAAGGTGTTGATATGACAGCATCACTTTTAGTACACATGCAATTTGCTAAATGTAGAAACATAGCTGTCTACAACTCTGAATATGCACAGATTCCCCTACTGTTTTAAAAATTGGATTGGAAGTAGTGACATCCGAGTAACATTGAGAATATTTTCTAACTAAAAGGAATCTAAACTCCTTTGAGAAACTTTTGTGGTCAGGCTTGAAATAAAAAATATAGAATAAGCTTGGAATATCTTTTTGTGCCAGAAAACAAGGTAGTACTCATAGAATGTTGGACATGTGGAAAGGTCATCCAATTTGAGGAAAGGAATCCATATTCAATTTTATTTTTTTGACTTTTTATTGCATTTAATAAGAAATAATGATGTGTAACAATGTGACAGTTTCAAAACATTCGATATTTGATACAATGCATATTATTTTCCTCCTACTAAGTTAAACAGAACACAGGGTGTAGATGTTATAATTTTTCAACTCATTGTTGGTACAACCAAATTTCTTCTCCCTGAACTAAGAGAAAGTAGTTGTGTATATACATAGTCCAATATTCTATAATTGAAGGGGGTTATCGGTAAAACTGGAAATGTTGGAAGCTGTTGATGTGAGCCTTTTACAGCTCATCATTCTAATCTAGCTTTCCGTTTTATGCCTTGTAGTTAAACGTTTTTGCTGGATGGTTAAGGGCAAGTTTAAGCATAACCTGTATAGCAAAATGTGTAACTTTTGTGTCTCTCAAGGTCAGTCAAATCCCCTCAGTATTTACTTTAGAACCATGTACAGTGCTTTCTAAGAATTGTTCTCTGTGTCAGCCATCTTGATGAATCACAGACATTGCTCCACCAGTTTGTTCTTTGTGAAAGCATGAGAGAATATTTTCTTTCTAAGTGACTCTCCCTTGGCACACTATGTATCTTCAGGCCTTTTCCTCTGTAGCCCTATAATCACCTTGGGAAAATTTGGGAAGCCATTGAGTTATAGAATGTTATGGCACAGATTTTCTTATATCCTGAGTTCCCACTGACCTTGAAGGGCTGGGGCCAAAATATTAGCTATCCTTGTAGCCCTTCTTATTCTCCCATGTCTAGTCTCTAAACTATTTTTAACCTGACAGAAGAAAAGTTTAGTTACTCTATAATATAGGTACATAAGCATGACATTACCATCTTTTTGAGTATCAAACATCTTAGACTTGACTTAGTATTTTCTATCAATCATTGATATTCTAATAAATCTCTATAGAATGTGATAAAAGCAGTTGCACAATTTTACACATTTAGAAATCTAAGTATGTATGAGATTGTAGTGAGTCAATCCTTTGGCATTTTCCTAGTCTCTTACTCTCATTTAATGCCCTTTTTTGTTTTCTTATAAGCCAACCATTTACTTGAGAGAGAGTATAGCAGTAACTGAAACTACATTAGAAGCAGCACACATCTAAAAGACCAGAATTTCAGACATTCCAAGCATATTTTTACTGTTACACGTTGCGATTTTCAGTGTCAAAAACATTTTGGAAGTTCCTAGGATTATTATCTAACTCATCCTGTGTTTATAAGTGCATGGCTTTGCCCCTGCCATGCTTCAACTGGATGAGAAGACAACCCACAAATTTCGAAAAGACTTTAACTATAAACATTCAGCCAGTGATCTTCTATGTAGAATCTATAAAGAACTAAAAATCATTAGGGTCCCAAAATTCGAAGACCCAATCCAGAAATGGACATCTGAGATGAACACACACTTTTCAGAAAAAGAAATTCAACAACCCTACAAATACATGAAGAAATGATTCGAATCGCAAGCCATTCATGAAATGAAAATTAAAATAACACTTAGATACCATCTCACCCCAGAAGAAAATGGCTTTCATAAAGAAATCAAGCAACAACAAATGTTAAAGAGGCTGTGGGGGAAAAGAAACCCTTCTCCACTGCTGGTGGCCATGAAGACTGGTGCAACCATTATGGAGAGCAGTGTGGAGACTCCTTAAAAAACTAGAACTGGAAATCCTATTCAGTACAGCTATCTCCCCACTGGGAATTTTCCCAGAAGAAGTAAAAACATCATAACATAGTGATATCTGTGCACCTATGATTATAGCAGCACAATTTGTAATATCCAAGTCTTGAAAACAACGAAAATGTCCATCATGTGAAGGATGGTTGAAAAAGATGTGGTACTTTTATACATTGGAGTATTACTCACCTATAAAGAATGTTAAACTAGAAGGCTTCATATATAAATGGATGTATCTTGAATATATGCACATAAGTGAAATAAACCAGACCTACATGTGTAAATATCATATAGTCTCCCTAGTTTAAGATCTCAAAGGAAGAAATAAAAATGGAGAGACATAACACAGCTAAAGGGAAATCAAAGACTTCAGGGTTAAACAATGAAGTGACTGCAAGTATATTCAGTTTTTGAACAATATAAGCAAGAAGATAAGTAAAAATAGTGAGAGATTATAATTTATAGTAGAGGCAGGTCCATAAATCCATATTGGCATAAATATTCAAAAATGTACACCAAAGAGGTGCAAAACAGACTTTTTTACAATTAAAATCTTAATAAATGTAGATGTGAAGAAAGTACGATATCTCCTTTATGTAGACACCATTTCCCAGTAACTCTGAAAGATGCTAAAATTTGGGGTAAAGGTTTGATGAGAAACAAGGTATTAGCATAGTGTTAATTTATCTCCCCATATAACATTTAATTACAAAACACTAACTTAACAGTGAAGTGTTGGGGCTGGGGAGATAGCTCCGAGGCACAAGTGCCTGCTGGGCAAGTGCAAGGTCATGAGTTTGAACCCTGGTCCCACCAAAAAAAAAACAAAAAAAACAACAAAAAAAAAACAGTGAAGTGTCACCTTAACAGGAAGTCAAAGTTGACAGCACTAGTAATAATAGTAACACAAATAATCAGGTGATTAAGAGTTTGAAGAAGCAGGGTGGATCAAGTGGAGAAGAGGACTAAAAGTAATTGCGATTTGTTCTGTGCATATACAAATTCTCCATGATAAATATAACCATTATGTACTACAAATATGCCCTAATGAAATATGTAATTAATAGAAAAAATAAACTAGCATTGAGCAATTTCTTATACAATGCATTAAATGGGACATAACAAATGGCTTCCCCCAAATGCTCATTAGCCTAACCATGCAAAGCCATCAGGCACACTCTGCTAGGGCACTGAACAAAATAACTGGTAAAATGCCTTCAATACATTTGAGAAAAACTGGGGAACTCTAAGAAGCCATTGAGAGATGTAAATTCAACTGAATGTAATGGAAAAGAGGTAATATAATGGTCCAGAGGTGGGTAAATTGGGAAACTGGAAATATCAAAAAACTGAATGTTAGACAAAGTATTTCCCAATATCTCATTGCTCAAAGAAAATACTAGAAGAAAAATTCAAAAATTTAAAGTGAAAGAATATTTAAAACGGAGTAAAATATATTGGACACAGCTAAAGCAATCCTTGGTAGGAAATCTTAGATTATATATATATATATATATATTATATATATATATATATATTATAATATATATAATATATATATATATTATAATATATAATATATATATATATTATATATAATAATATATATAATAATATATATATATATATTTCACATATAAATATATAAAAATTTTTAAAAATATAAAATACATGAAAATTAATTTCTACATATGGAGGGTGAAGGATGAAGGTCAAAGGAATCCAAATTTTACAGAAGGCATAAAATAATAAAGATAATAGTGTAAGCCAAGAAAATAGTAACCAGTAGAACTACTAATCAGTACTATAAAAATAATAACCTTCGAAGAGTATCAGTTATATACATCAAGAAAACAGTGGGAGAAGCAGCAGATTTCAGTTGTTAGGAGTGAAATGAAGAATATAACTAGAGAGCTTACCAATGTTGATACAATTGTTTAAGCCAATATATTTGCCAAGCTAGATGACTTGTGAATTCTTTGTAAAACACTGATTACCAAAATAGACTCACAAGTAAACAGATGTATGTATAGTCCAGTATTCCGTAAGAGTAGTGGGTTATTGCAGATCTGGCAATATCAGAAGCTGTTGACTTGAGCCTTTTACAGCTCAGCATATTAATCTGGTTTTACTTTTTATGCCTGTGGTTAAGTTTTTCGGTTGGGTGGTTAAGCTCAAGTCAAAGCAAGACCTATATAACAAATCATCAACGTCAGTCAAATCTCCCCAGGATTTACCCTGTATAGCATTTTGTAGAACTTTTGTCAGTGTAAGCCACCTGCTGATATCTCATAACTATTATGGAATATTGGACAATGCATTAAACTACTTTCTCTTAGTTCAGTGAAAAGAAATATTTGTACCGATAATGTTTAGAAAATTTATGTCTGCATCTTGTACTCTGAACAGCTACTATGAAGACAATAATATGCTTTGTATTGATTATTATGGCTGTCCGACTGATGTGTTTTGAAACTGTCACACTGTTATTTCTTATTGAATTTAATAAAATAAAAGGCAAATAAAAAAGATAACAGTCTATGTCTCTTTAAAAATTTGTATTTTTATTTAAAAACATTTCTACAGCTTATTCTACAATGAAAATTTGAGATTTTGGTTTTTTTTTTTTTGTACCTTTCTGTCAAACTTTTAAGGATATAGTAGTATAAGCCTTGTATAAAATTCTCAAGAAAAATATATGGATATTAAAGGAATCATTCCTGTCTAATTGTATTTATTATGTATATATGTATACACGCATGTATTTGGGTTTTCTGAGACAGGGTCTTACCATGTTGCTCAAGCTGGCCTTGAATTCACTATGTATTCTAGGCTGGTCTCAAATTCATGGCAGTCTTCCTGCATCAGCCTTCTAAGTGCTGAGATTATAGGCAGATACTATCTACCTACCTGATTTTAGTCTACTATTGCCTTGATTCTTAATTGAAGTAAAATTTTAAGTAACAAAACTACAGACTAATATCTTTCACAAGCACAGGCTTAAAAGTACTCAAAATATAACAACAAATGTAATCGACCAATAGAATTAATAAAAAACCATGATGAATTTTAATTTCTAACAAGATTGCAAAGCTAATTGATCATTTGAGAAACCAGTTAAAGGCCAAGGTTATAGATCAGAGACACGTTGCCTGTCTGGCAAAGCACAGGGTCATACCTTTGATTCCCATTACCAGGAAAAATGATTAATTTTTCATATGGATGATTATTATATCTGACACAACTCATTAAACTGTACACTTAAGTGGAATATTTCCTTTATGTAAATTATATTTCTAGACAAATGTACTGTGCAACAGACACTTCTTTAGAAACCAAAATGGGAACAAAAGAAAAGAAGATAGGGCTTGTGCTGTAGCTATTGATGTCTGTATTGCTAACAATCCCGCTTTCAAGCAGGTCTGATCCTTCTTCCTTGGGAATAGTTCTACCTACTACTTCCTCCTTCTGACCATGGAAATAGAAGAATATACTGAAAAGTATGAATATGTCCAGGACTCTAAGAAGAAACAATACACAGTTTTAGTCAGTTTTCTCATTGTTGGAAAATATTAGTATATTAAACCCTTACAATTTATTTATTTATTTATTTGTCTTTTTGAGACAGGGTCTCGCTATGCAGTTGAGGCTGGCCTTGAGCTCACTTTTGTAGCCCAGGCTGGTCTCGAACTAGCACCAATCCTCCTGCCTCAGCCTCCCGAGTGCTGGGATTTCAGGCGTGAGCCACCATGCCCAGCTAAACCCTTACAATTTAAAAATGAAGAGGTTTGGCTAGTTCATGGTGAGAAGTAACTCACATCATGGTGGACTGGCTCCAGGCCACAGCGAAAGAGTGTGGAAGAAGCTGCTCTATTCCCAGGGTCAGTAGTCAGAGAAAGAAGGGAGGGGTTAGGAGCAAGAACACATTCCTCCACATCCCACCCCATGGCCACGCTCTTCCCACCAGGCCCCCGTCCACCTCCTGATATGTTTGTGATGGGCTAAATGGAGCATGCAACCATGAAGTTTATTTTGTGCATTTGTATAAAAGTTTTGTATTTTCCCATAATATGATGAACTTTGACTTGAGTAGGTATGATCAATCTCTCTCTCTCTCTCTCTCTCTCTCTCTCCTCTCTCTCTCTCTTTCTCCGTTCTCTGTCTTCCTGTTTGTAATATATAAGGAAAATATAATTGGGATAAAAAAAAACCTTGCAGAAATATCCCTGGCATCTTCTTGCTTGTCTTGGTGTGGTGCCTCTCATTGGCACTGTTTTCTCATTAGCACTTTCTTACTTGATTAATTCATGTAGGAGGAACAGTCTGATCTTCCTTACTGTAGATTAGCAAAAGGTTTTTCTGTTTAAGGAAGTGAGCAGTGCAAATGGCCACATTATGGATTCTAAAAATATGTTCCATTTTCCAATTTTCCCCAAATAAAAGTGCACTCATAAAATATTGCTATTCTTATATGAAATCATTCATTTGTTCCTCTAAGAAATGGCTTTCTTATTGATTGTCCAAATTAGATCTCAAAGAACTGCTGAACAAGAAGGAGGCAGTCCATAGGAACTTTATGAAACTCTCAAAAATAAAAATGGATGATAAAATGACTCAACCTTGCCTCGCTTAGATTCCTAATTTTTAAAATTACTGTGAATATTTTTATACTATATTATGGATGGCTCAGCCTGCCCTGGGCATTGGGATGGCACAGCATGTGGTGCCTAGGCTTGCCTAAGTAGGTGCTTTAGAGTGCTAAGCCATCTCGCTGGTCCTGTGAATACTTTTTGATCATAATGTATATGTATTTGTTTAGAGTCTTGGGGAAATGTAGAGAAGTAATTCTTTTTATAGCTGTAGTCATTTTAAATTGCATTCTTTTGATTTTGCACACAAGTACAGCTAGATATTATTATAACATAGCAATCAATGTAGCTATGTCCCTCTCCTCTGCCTGGATGGAAGGGCAGAAACCATGTCTAAATTCTGCAGTATTCCTGTCACCTTTGTTTCTTCCACATGTTTTAGTTATCTTGCTGCATTGAAGTTCACACTCCAAATCCTTTTCAAGTTACACCAAACATCTTAAACAACTAAATTCTAAAGGAAAGAAAAAAAATAAGGGAGAAATTCTCAGAAATGACAATGTTGACCCAAAAAGACAAAAGTAGGAACATTTATAACAAAGAAAGAATACCCTTGATATTAGCATCATTGGGAGGGAACAAGTAATTCTGATAATACGGAAGGGAACTGAACTTAATTTGTGCTTGTATGTTAATAATGGTGCCTAAATAATCTGATCCAGTTGAGTCTATTTAATATTATGTGGCTTATTTTCTGGTATATTCTATGCCCACTGTTTACTATGTGAGTGATGAGAGACTGAGAATTATAGTGTTACCACTGGTATTTGTTAATGAACCTTTAAATTGGCCATTACCATTATAGTCTATTTATGTTGCCTCAGCTGGAATGGCTCTAATATTGAAGTATACAGCACAATTAATATATCTGAGTCCTCTAACACATTTGGATTAAATACAGTTGAAATGACTGTCAATGCAATACGAGACTCTGGACTGGTAACAAGATAACTTCCAAAAACGTTATCCAAAAAACCCACAAAAATATCTAATGAGAAATGCTGATTCCCAAGGGACCAAGACATTGTTGGAGAAGCATAGGTAGTTGTATCATTGTTTCTACCACATGACAAGAGAAAAAGAAGTCAGACTACATGAAAACTGGACAAATGTGGAGCCTAATTGCCAGTGCAGATCAATAAGCCCTTATTCTGTTTGGTGGTGTTATGAATTGGTAATTTTTTTTAGAAATATATTTTCTCACTTTTTGCCTACTGACGTGCCTTGGTGTACTGACCTTTATAAAATAATCATTTTTCCTTTTTTCGTATAAAATATTAATTGTACATTGTAGACATCATATATATTCCTTAGTTTAACAGTTAAAACAAATACTCCTGCTAGATAGGAAGACATAAGACAATATTAAATTTTTACTCCCAAAAGATTCTAAATTTGTAATTTTTGTTTTCATTTTTAAGTATAAACTATTTACTCATCTATGAGTATTTTAATTGTGCATTTGTCATGGAGTTTTAAGCAAAATTCTGAAGCAAATGTGATTTGACCTAGTTTACCAATAGATTTAATAAAATGTCACATTTTACTATTCATTTTGTCATTATTATGGATATTTGCTCTCACAGATAAAATAGAAAAGAGCTTTTCACAAAGAGCTCAAATAAGAGAACAAATAAAATTCTTGAAATTTTACATAAAAGAGATGTTACTTTCCTCTATTCAACAAAGAGAACTGAGCAACAAAAATTTGAGTATTCATTTTAGTTTGCGTATTTCACATGGTTGTAGTGAACTGCCTTGCAGGTCAGTCTTGAAGCTGAGTTGGTTTCAGGACGAAACGATGGAGTGCTGAGGGGATGATTAGATGTGTTTTTGCATCCACACAATAGAGGTGCTCTGGGTGGAAAGTTCACACGGTTGCAGCTCTACAAGATAATTAATACGCCATAGATAAGAGACCAATAATTTTGAACTACTAACTAATAAGGTGCTCTGAACAAATGGAAGTTGGAGACAAAGTGAAAAAACCAAACAGGTCATACCTGCCTAGAAGTTTTAACGTGTATTCATTCACAAGACAAACAAAGGTTGTGCTGCGATTGGAAATTGAAATATTTTTGTACCAGTAATCAAATGTTAATGATTCATCTATTATCTATTTCTCTATTATCTATCTATCTATCTATCTATCTATCTATCTATCTATCTATCTATCTATCTATCTATCTATCATCATCTACCTATCTTCTATGCAATATAACCTATGTAGAGAAAGATTTTTGGTGGAGACAAAAATCCTATTATGTAGAAGGATTTCCTAGAGTTTTATGCCTTCTGCTGTTTTCTTTCTTGCTTCTTCAATGCTAGGAAACTCATTTTGCACAGTTTGCTTCTGAGTGTTTGTAGATGAGACAGTTTTCCTTTTAAATAATTAAATAAGAAAGTTATGTTTCTTATGAAAGAATTAGAAACCCCACACATAACCAGATAAGGATATATTTTACACTCAGATGCTCTCTGCACTCTAAATATATTATAATCTAAAATATTATTGCTTATGTGGCACATGTCTATATTCATAAGTTGATCAAGTATCTCCTAGAAATCAAAGTATATACTAGGAAAAGAAACAGACCCTCTGAGCAGTTTCTTTTCTTTGAACGATTCCCTTTTGAGTAGTTTCTTCCTGTTTCACAGTGCCCAGTATACATTTTGAGTTTAGTTACTCTTTCAGCTTCTCACGCTAGAGAGATAACATGATGCTTACACACCTGCATCTGATTTCTTTCACATACGAATATGGTTTCAAGTTGTATCCATTTACCTATAAAAGTCTCAGCTCATCCTTCTGTATGGCTGAGTAGTACTCCATTGTATAAAAGTACATCCTTTTCACTCATTCTTTAGCTGATAGACATTTGTGTTGTTTTAAATATTTAGCTATGACAAACTGCGCTGCTATAAACATGGGTCACTCTGGTATGATGTTTTTAATTCTTCTTGGAAGATACATAGCAGAGGAATGCCTGGGTCAAATGGGACCTCCATTTCCAGTATGTTTGAGGAGACTACACACTGATTTCCATGGTTGTTGCCCCAGTCTACATGCCCGCTAGAAGTGGGGAAGGGTTCCTTTATCTCCACCACTTCATACTTCTTGTTCTTTGATTTCCTGATGGTAGCCATTCTTTGTGGAATGAGATTAAATCTCAGTGTTGTTTTCATTCCAATCTGTTGAATGAGCAGTGATGTGGAAGAATTTTCATGTATGATTTGTTATTTGTATTTCTTCTCCTGAAAAATAAGTACTCATCTCTGATACACATTTTCAGTTAAGTCCTTAAATATGAGAGGTCTAATATTTTTTTTTTTTTGAGTTCTTTATATGTCCTTGATACCAGTACTTTTTTTGAGGAGCAAACAGTAAACATTTTTTTTCTCACTCTGTAGACTGTTTCTTCATTATGTTCATGCTTTATCTTGTTGTGTAAAGACTTCTTAATAAGATGAGATCTCAGTTGCTGTTTCCTTGTGATACTTCCTGTACAATCAGGGTTTTGTTCTTAAAGTCTTTGCCTATACGAAGGTCAACAGTTTTACATATTCTATCTTCCAGGGCATTTAATATTTCTGTTTTAATACTTACATCTTTCATTTGTTCTTGCTTTTTGTTTAGTGCATGGTGGAAAGATATAAATCCAATTTTTATGTTCAGCATGTGCAAGTCCAGTTTTTCCTGTACTATTTATTAAAGAATCTGTCTTTCTTCCAGGGACTGTGTCTAGCATTTTTGTAAAAGAGAAAGCAGCTGAACATATCTGGATTTCTTTCTTCTTCTAATCTGTTTCTTTTTTAATTTATTTTTTGAAAATTTTATTTTTTTCTGTATTTAGGGCAGGGTCTACAGGGTGTTCAGGGTCTCACTATGTAGATCAGACTCATAGTAATTCTCCAGTGCTCAGCCTCCCAAATTCTGGGCCTACAGTCTCATACCATCATGCCTAATCTCCATCCCTATCTCAGTGTGCCCTAGGGCAGGGTTGGCATGGCATGCCAGGGATTAAACCCCAGCCACTGCACTCTACAGAAGTACTTTATTCTGCTGAGCTATCAGGCCAGCCTTTAATATGTTCCTCTGATCTGTTGTTTTTTCTCTTTTCTTTTTTACTAATGCCATGATGTTTCTGTCACAATAGCTTTACAGTATAACTTCAGATCAGAGATAGTGATGCCCCATACTTTGCCTTTTTGTTGAGAATTGCCTTTGGTATTCTAGGTCTCTTGTGTTTCCAAATAAATTTTAGGATTTTTTTCTCTAATTGCGGGCAATATGCTCTGGGAATTTTGATTGTAATTGCATTAAATACGTTTCAAATAACATTAAACAAATTTTGGGGGATTACCATTTTCACTATGTTGGTTCTTCCTATCCAAGTGTTAGAGATATGTTTTCATTTTTTAATATACTCTCTCAATCTCTTCTTTAAGAGTACTGAAGTTTTCAATGTAGAGCTGGAGTGCTGTGAGTGGTGATTTTTTATAAAACTGTTGGCTACAAAACATCTATATATGCACCTATATGGGATTCAAGTAGGTCTATCCATAAATCATATACACAATAACCAAATAAAACTTACTGTGTGACACCATATCATATCCACCCTGTATACAAATATTCTGAAGGTTAAGTCTATCATCTTTTTATCTCTTCTATATTTATTCTATATGTTCTCTGATTGGTAAGTGAAAAATATTAATTTTATACTTACATTAAATCTGTACTGTTATTTATTCTCTATTGATTCAGTTTCAGTGACTGCTCTAGAACTTGGCATATATGTATAAACTTAATTTGGTGGCATGTACATTAACATTATCATTTCGCCTTTTTTTATATCACCTGCAAAATTATCTGATATTGATAAATTTCATAAATTTTATATGTTTGATAAAATAGTACATTTTATGAATATTAAAGGATAGTTTCACTGGGTATAGATTCCAGATTGATACAACTTTGCTCAACACTAAAAATTTCTCTCTGCTTCCTCCTTGTTTCTGTTGCTTCTGAAGAAAAGTTCAGTGTAGTCATCATTCTTGTACTATAAGTAAAAGTTATTTCTTTGGATTCTCATGATTCTCTTTTTTTTTATTTTTCTTTTCAGGTTAAATAAAATACACTATGTGTGATCTTCTTAATATTTATCCTAGAGAGTCTTTTTAAAATAGGTTATAAACTTTTCATTTCATTTAGCTGTGATCCACATTCCTTACACAGAGGTTGACTACTTTGGTAGTAGTTCCTAAGTGTGGAGAAATCCTGATCAAATCATGTGAATAAATTTCAATGTTTTGCTAACATTTTGCCTCTGGATGCTAAGATGATCCCTTTCTCCCTTCAGCGAAATGAAATGTTTAGGAATTCTGAATTTTTTTGTTTTCCCCTCTCCCATGTCAAACGCGACAGGAAATTGAAGACAAATACTTCCCATTCAATGAAATGGCCAGGTTGTGCCAAGACCCCAGCTCATTCTGGCTGTGTCACTTTCACTTGATGGCTGTTCTTTAATAAGGAGCAAACCAAATTCTTAGGCTATATTTGAAAATACTTATTTTCTCTTGTTGCTTCTGAAAACAAGAGGGAAATTTTATGAGCTTGAAAACATTGTAGAAGTACTAAATGGCTAACTCTCATTAAGCCACAGCGCTGTAAGCCTGCTGCAATTTGTGGCTCAAAAGTTGGTCCACGCCGAGCATCTGACAAATCAATAATCCCACCACAGTGGCCCCAGAACTGGACTTCACTCCAAGAAAGCTATGGTTATGAATCAATAACTCTGTCTTCAGTTTTTAAATTGTTCAGGGTTTTCTCTGTGACTGTAGTTATCTGATAGATATAAAATATTATTTTTAGCTTGTTCATTTTTTTCTTTTTATTAATGTAAAACTGAGTGCAAAGTTTCCATACAATATTTAGACCAGAAATTGGAAGTGTTGTGGTTAATCAATTTTTTTTCAAATTATATTTCTTTCTCTCTTGTATTTGTACATTTATATCTGTTAAATTTTTTCTCTAATGAAAATTGAATTGGCCAGGGAAATAGCTCAGTAGAATAAGTTTTTGCCTGGAAAATGCAAGGGCCTAAATTCAATCCCCACTTCTGAAAAAAAAAATTGGGGGGGGGGCAGCAAGATTGCTCAGTGGTCTAAAGCATGCTTAGGCAAGCTTAGGCAACCACAGGGGCTGTGTTTCAATCCCTGGCACCACATGCTGGGCCAGACTCACCCTCAGCCAGGCTCAGCCAGCCAAAAAAAAAAAGTGTATATATATATGTTTTTCTTCCTCTGATTACCTGGGATAAGTTTTGACTGGATGATACAATTTCTTATTTTACAGTAAACTTTTTTATATTACTTTGAAGATTCATGTGTTTTGATCTGGAGTTAAGGTAAATGTTGATTATACTAATCTTTTCAATCTTATTTTTTCCTAAGAAGGCAAGTGCCTTCAAAAACTAGTTATATTTTAATTAAATTTTATTGTGAATATTTAACACCATGAAATATAGATGCTAAAATGTTATCATAGTGAAGTAAGTTAACATAGCCACCATCTCATCCCATAGAACTATCCTCTTGTTTCTGTTCTTCCTTTTTTGGCAAGGGAAGCTAAAATAAATCTAGCATGAATCCCATTTGTATAATCTTATCACCTGCTCTTCTACAATGGATCTCTAGATCTGTTCATTTTACAGGCATGTTTTGACCTACATCTTCTCATAACCATTGTTTTGGTCTCTATCTCTGTGAATTTTAATATTCAAAATTAGATTCTATATGTATCTTCATTTTATTTCCCTGCATCATACTTCACCTACCATGATATCTTCTAATTTAATACATGTGAGGCATAAGGTAAGAACTCATTTTTCGTTTTCTAGTACTCAGCTTCTTTACTCATTCCTGACATATACTGAGGTTGTTTCCACATTTTGCAGATATTGTGAATAAATCTACAATGAACAGAGAAATGCAGATATTGGAAGCTAACAATTTCACTTCTTTCAGGTATACTCTCAAAATGAGATTGTTGATTCGTATAGTAATTGTTTTTAATTTTTTTAGAAACGTGTACTGCTTCCTGTGACAGCTGTAGCAATCTGCATTCTTATCAACAGCACATAACAGTTCTGTTTCTCCCATACTCTTGTCAATGTATTTTACTTTTTGATATTTTGATGATAGCTTAATTAATGGGTGTCACATGGTATCACATAGTAACTTTATTTTGCATTTCCTTGATAAATATTAAGTACAGTATTTACAAATCTAATTTTCAACCCTTGTTAATGCATCCAGACAAACTTTGATTTTAGAGATAATTATATATTATGACTCACAAAACTTTATTCAGTATCCCATGTATGTTGAGGTCTCTGAAATATCATGCTTGTGAATACTAAATGTTTTCATCTCCACAGGCATATAAAACTTCCTCACTTTTTTCTTTCTCTTTGAATTTTACTACATTCAAGAAGCTTTACCTACAGTTTTGTACATATCTGGCATTAGTCAACAAGTCAGTAGCATCTCTAGATCTCTGTCTCTCTCTCTCTTTCTGTCTCTCTGTCTCTCTGTCTCTGTCTCTGTCTGTCTGTCTCTCTCTGTCTCTGTCTGTCTCTGTCTCTGTCTCTGTCTCTGTCTGTCTCTCTCTGTCTTTTTCCCTCTGTCTGTCTCTGTCTCTGTCTGTCTCTCTCTGTCTTTTTCCCTCTGTCTCTGTTTCTCTCTCTCTGTCTCTGTTTCTCTCTCTCTGTCTCTCTCTGTCTCTCTTTCTCTATCTCTGTCTCTGTCTCTTTGTCTCTGTCTCTGTCTCTTTCTCTCTTTGTGTCTCTGTCTGTGTCTCTCTCTCTCTCTCTCTCTGTCTCTCTCTGACTATATCTGTTCTCATATTCCACACTGCAAGTCCTTGCTACTGCAGTCTTCCACAGCTGTGCTTGGAGGTCACATATCCTGTATGGATTGCAGTCCTTGAGCCATGTCTCTGACCATTATGTTGGAGTAAAGGTCACTGTTATTTCATATATTTTCTTCTTTTGGGCCTTACAATCTCTTGCTGTTCAAAGTCCAAGGTCTGAATGCTTTTTTTTTATTTTATTTTATTTTTTTCTCCTTGTTTCAGAACCTTTATTTTTATTTATTTATTTATTTATTTTTTGTCTTTTTTGAGACAGGGTCTTGTTATGCAGTTGAGGCTGGCCTTGAGTTCACTTTTGTAGCCCAGGCTGGTCTCGAACTCGAACTGCTCCTCCTGCCTCAGCCTCCCGAGTGCTGGGATTACAGGCGTGCGCCACCACGCCCGGCTAGAACCTTTATTTGTTTATTCACTCATTTTTATGGCCGGCTCAGCCTGCCCCAAGGGCAGGGCTGGCGCAGCATGTGGTGCCGGGGATCAAACCGTGGTCCCTGCAGCTGCCTAAGCTTTTCTAAGCAGGTGCTTTAGACCACTGAGCCATCCTGCCGGGCCGTGAATGCTTTTTTGAGATGTATTTTTCCAGTTTCTTTTTTATTTTTCTATTATTATTATTATTTTTTTTAATTTGGCTGTCTCAGCCCGCCTTGATGGGCTGGTGCCACATGTGGTGCCCAGGATTGAACCGCAGTCCTCTGAGTCTGCTTAAGCTTGCCTAAGAAGCAGCTTTAGAGAGCTGGGCTCTCACTGGCCTTATTTTCCAGTTATTAATCAGAGTTAATTCCTACAACACTGAGATCTTGTGGGCCCATAAAGACGTTTCCCCACTTACCATAAACAGTGAGACATGTGACCACCCTAACAAATTAGACAAACATCATTTGAAAACTGTAGTTGTCTAAAATTCTTAATAATCGATGAATATCATTTTTAATCCTACCACTCATATTAATCATCTATCAATAATTATAGCCTATATTGATAAAACTATTAAAATAATTATTTAATAATAATGCACTTTTAGAATTTGTGTGCAGTAGAGGAATTATAAAGTTATATAGTAGTCAAAAATCAAAGCATTTTTCTTTTTCTTTTTATAAACTGGAAAATCCTAGAAATACACCTAACCTTTCCTTTTTAAACCATGAGTTTGTCTATCATCAAGAGAGGTTGCATTTTTTTATGTGAGACTGTAGCATAGATTAAACCTTATTCAATTCTACTTTGTCCCCAAGAGTCAACAGAAAATAGTATTTATCTTATGTTTCTCTATGCATTACTATCAGAAAAATGAGCTTTTCAAATAATATTTAAATTATTCTATCATAAATTTTAGAGTTAATTTTATAATGATTTTGCACTATAATTATATAATATATGTATATATATATATATAGTATATATATATATATATATATATATATATGGCCCAGGGTGCTCTGGACTTTTTTTCCTGTTATATAGTGCATGAAAAAGATTAAGGTAACCGTCATTAATTCACTACACATCCATTCTGAATCCATCCACCAATCTATCCAGGTATGCCAAAATTCACATGAGCCAATATGAAGCTCTTTGCGCAGCCAGCTACATAGAGAGTCATGGAATTTTCTTCATCACTGTTAATTTAGTGGTTAAATCCTAATTTTAATGTTTGATTTGTAATTCTGTTATTGAAGTGAGGACCAGACAGTTTGCGTCATGATTCAATACATCTTCATAGAGTGAAAAGATGGACAATCAAATGCATTTCATCTGGGGTGCTTTTAAGAGTATTCAGTGTCTATGCTCAGAGATCAGGAAAGCAATAAAGCTGGTGAATGAAAATTTATTAAGAATGAAGAGATATGATATCAGTGACTTCACGGTTTAAATCAGCAGAGTATGCAGCAGGAACTTAGTACTTAGCGTGCTGGGCACTAAAATTTAGTTCTACTTCTCTCTTCCTAATAAAATTCCAAAGAGCTATAATATTCCATGTCAGAACTAAGGACAACTCTAATATCTTACTCTAGATGTTTTGTCAGTTTATGAGTATTAGGAGAAGGAGTAGGTAGGAATATCTACCAAAAAGCCCTTGTAGATATTCGCAAAGGAAAAATACTTCTGAAGAATGAAGAAATTTGTCCACTGATAGGTTCATATAAAGTCTACTATGTACTTTCAATGGTATATTTTTTGTGACGATCATAGAAGGCTTTCTTCCTTCAACATTTAGCCACAAGTGCCACAGAATCTGAAATAAATGTAATCAAGGCAATTTATGAGCTTCTATAATGTAGTGTCTGTTTAGATGAGCAACATTCTATAATTTTTTTACGACAGTACAGAATAGTATTAAAAGAAAAATTACAAATGATACAGAATTTCACTAAATAAAATAGTATGAATTTCATAGTATTTATTGTAATGCATACTATTGTCTTTAAATTAGTTGTTCATATGACCAGAAATATGCATTCAAAATTAGAAGAAAGAAAAAAAGGAAATTATTAAGAGAAAAAGTGAAAAGAATGAAAAGGAGACAAAACAAGTTAAACATTAACTGCTCCTTTCTGTAAACCAGCAGAAATCCATACTGCAGTTGTCCAAACCATCCTGCTTCCATACTCTTATGGTTTGTGCCTAGTCCAAAGCCGCATGCAGTCGTGGGGCGGGTTTCTAGAGTTTGTGATTAATTCATGATTCAAACCTGGGATCATGAGTGTGAGTGCTGACGGCATTATAGATAAGAGTGTTATACCCGCTTTGGAGCAGATTGCCTGGATGCAGTACAAGGAGAGGAGAGGCTAGCTCTGTGTTCTATGCTAGCTGTTGCTGCTTCTGCTTCTACCATTTTGCTCTTGCTGTTTTGCTGTATTTGGCCTCCATGGCCACCCTGCCTTGGAACCAGCCAACTATGGAATGAAAGCTCAATAAACTGCTAGCTAAATAAACCCTCCCTTCCTTAGTTCTGGGCATTTGATATTTTGTCCCAACAATGAGAAAAAAGTAAACAAGATAGGCACAAATAGTTATATCTCTTCCTCCTATCTCCTGTTAGTCTCATCCCAATAATTTTTTTTCTTTTTGAACAGCTTTATTCCTTTTTTTTCAGTATCTATTGTAACCCTCAGATTTTATTTTTTCTTTCTGGATCGTACACTAAGGCCACTATACAATGTTTGCATAGGCAGGTCTCATTGATTTCACTTAAGAATATGGTCTCTAGCTGTACTTACTTACTGATGAAAGCCTTAAATGTATTATTTGCAGAGCTGAATAATACGCCATTATTTACTTCTTTATCCATTTCCTGGTTGGTGGGCATTTTTGGAAAGACATAGGAGTAGGTAGAGAGCTCATGAGCAGCAATCAAATTGTGTAAGAAATACTTCAAAGAATAAAAACTGGGATCTTATATTTTTGAAAAGTTTCTGCATATCAAAAGAAAAAATCTCCGACAGAGTAAAAAGAATACCCAATGAGCTGGGACAAATATATAGCTGACTGTCCCTCTGAAAAAGGCCTTTTATCTAGAACATATAAATAATTTTAAAGAAATCAGGCCTTCTAGATTCAAGGAGTCAAGGGCTAGCAGTATAGCTTAGCAGACTAAGTGATTGCTTAGGTAAGCGCAGGGTCTAGGGTTCTATCTCTGGCACCGCATAATGCACCAGCTCCACCCACAGGTATGCTGAGCTGTGATGGAGTCCAGGAGTGGTGGCACATGCCTGTAATCCCAGAACTAGGGAGGCCGAAGTCAGGAGGATCACTGTGAGAAACTACACACACACACACACACACACACACACACACACACACACACACACAGAGTTCAAGGACCCAACCCAAAATAGGCACCTGGGATGAATATAAACTTCTTGGAGGAAGAAATACAAGGAAATATATGAAAAATGCTAAATACATTTGGTCCTTTAAGAAATGTAAAATTACAACAAAACTGAGATTCCATCTCATGCCAGAAAAAATGGCTATCACCAAGAAGTGAGCAAATAACAAATGGTGAAAGAGGATGTGGAGAAAAACAAAGCTTCTCCACTGTTGCGAGAGTGCAGGCTGGTACAACCACTGTGGCAATCAGTGTGGAGTTTCCTTCAAAAACTAGATGAGAAGGTCTCGTTCAATGCAGCCAACCCCACCACCAGGTATTGTTTCCAGAAGAACTGTAATCATAGTGACATAATGATATTTGTGGACCCATGTTTATAGCAGTGCATTTTGTCATAGCTATGCCTTGGTTGGACAATATTATCACCTAAGTTCTCTGTCCTTACCATGAACTATGTCATTGGAACTCATACATACTCATGTCATGTCACAAGCATTGAGTAGACAAATTGGAACCTTTAATGTAATAAAATAGAAATACAAACTAATGCAATATAAGAATTTTACCAGAATTGAGTCATAGATGCCAATTCTTATTTGCCAAGCTTGCTTGTTGACACATTTTTACTATTTCATTAGAATATATAAGTCTGACATGAGAATAAAAGATGATGGCTACATTACCAAAAGAAAGAAAGATTAATACCTTCTCTAATAACCCTGCCTTCTTAGTGATGGTGTTCTTATAGAGAGGGAGTTTTCCAGATTTTTTCTAAATGTTGACTCTCCAGTTCACGAGAGAGCTGCTTTATAACTGAAAGTAATAAAAATGTTTTTTCTAGCATCCAATATCATTTCTCATCAATTATTTTGGCAGAGTTTATGTTGCAACTGCATTCTCTTGACTTCCTAAATATCATTTTCAATGTGAAATGAATTCCTGAACCTTGGCTTAAAGTGTGACAGAAACTTACCCATGAAAACCATTTTTCCTATAATGAAAACCATGTGGGTTTCTTGGCTTACCAAGGGACTTTGAGAAAGCATGATTTTTTAATAATGTACCATACAGAAAATGTTTCATAGGTATGCTTTAAGATAAAAATAATCTAATTTTATAATTATGAACACAAGAAAAACTCTCTGCGGTTAGCCTAGTTCTAACTATGATAATGTGATTTTCATGGAATTGGCATCACTTCCCAACCAAGACCATAGTTGTTAGATTGTCCATCCTAGGTACGGACTTTTCATAATGTTTTAATCATCAGCTGCCAGTGAATGCATGAAATATCAATTATGCTTGAAATTAAATATTGCTGCATTTCCTGTATTAAGTACATTTTAGAAAAGAATCACATTATATTCATATATCTATGGCAAAAATCTTAAAGCTACTTGGCCTATTTTTCCCCTTTGAAAGTGTGGGTGGGAATAGATTTTCCCAATATGAGAAACTATTAAATTTCATAGATTTGGAAATATGATCCAAATCCAGAAAATGCTTTTATGTTTGGTAATAATTCCACAATTTCCAGCTTCTATAAGAAACATGGATTTAAAATGCTCTCTAAATAAATATAAAAATACAAATTGAAAAAGCTATAGAATAAAAGCATAACAGGCACTAAAGCTTCTTTTTTGCATAAAGTTCTAGAAATGTAATTTTGACATGTAAAGATTTAGTTTCCCTTTATAGTTCTTGAATTTAAAGATCACAGAAACAGTGTACTGGAAAAATTAGTTTGAGGTTTGGTTTTAATCATAAAATTTATAAAATAATCCATGAAGACTGAAGACTTCAAAACATAGCTGTCATTTTTTTCAATTCACAGAAGACAAATAGCAATGTTATAAATTTATGTCTGTTTTTCATAATGTTGTGTGTGCTTTCCCTTCCAGTAAAATCCTCAGCCACGTATGACAGTATTTTTAACTAATAAAATTGCAATCATCCAAAGAAATTTAGATAAAGATAAACTAACTGGATGATTTCTTTTTTCATTTGATCTTATTTCAAACTGTAAATTAGCAAAATATGGGCTGGCGTTATTTTCTCTTTTTTAGACTGTTTGAACCTGTACTTATGAGAAAAGGAAAATGAATGAAAAGTTTCTTGTTCCTTCATGAAAAATTAACAACTGGGTGAATATCAAGGGATCAGTCACCTCCGGAATTTTTCAAAATCAACAATCTTTTTAGAAAAATTATTTCTTGGAGCTTTGAATCCTTTTGTAATGTATATTTTTAGACTGAGTACTTATGGACCTAAAAATGTATACATTGAGACCTAAGAAAAGTATGTAGATCTAGAAAAAATTTAAAAACATTTGTGAAACCCAAAATTCACAGAGAAAATATTCATGTGAAAATAACAGATGGTGTCCAAAAGAACACATAGTCATAATTTTTAAAGTTATATAAAACTATTTTCCTCAAAATATATTTAAAATTGACAACCCTAGATGTGGACAACTTGCAGTTTTTCTTTCACTTTTTATTCAGTAAAATTCAGAACTTCATTTGATTGAAGTAGTAAAAATTTACATTTTTTCTACAAAGCAATTGTGAAGGGGACCTCAGTAGCATATTAAAATTGTATTTCCAACCATTTTTCAAAAGACAGCAGAAGATTTTTTAGTTATTAAAATAGGATTAACCACTTAACATTATACCTGGAGCATCATCCCTGTAGTGTGGTCATTTATGCACTGACCTCCCTCAGTGTCAGTGGGTTGACCTCAGCTCAACCAATTGACTACAGTTCGCATGAGATAGACTTCTATGCCTATTTCCTGGTTTTAGATTAACTGTTTCTTTGCATACTTCTTAATTTATAAATGTGT
Organism: Myocastor coypus; assembly: GCA_004027025.1. Classification (NCBI taxonomy): domain Eukaryota; kingdom Metazoa; phylum Chordata; class Mammalia; order Rodentia; family Myocastoridae; genus Myocastor; species Myocastor coypus. The sequence goes on along the minus strand of PVJA010000001.1, from coordinate 420,946 downwards.
ATTCACCTTTGATGTTTCTTTCTAATAAAATATATCAAGAAGTGCTGGTTATTTTCTCTTGCAAATTCTTTTTTTTTTCCCTCTGTGCTTTATTTTTATTTTTTGTATTTTTTTGAGACAGAGCCTCTCTATGCAATTCAGGCTGGCCTTGAACTCACTTTTGTAGCCCACGCTGGTCTCAAACTCGCACTGATTCTCCTGCCTCAGTCTCCTGAGTGCTGCGATTACAGGCATGCGCCACCAAGCCCAGCTCCCTTGCTAATTCCTGTTTACCCTATTTGTGGAAAAAAGAAACAAAGTATTTTTACTAGATGTACAAAAATGTTTAGCTTAACTACATTAGGTATAACCTTGGTGCTTTTGCAGAATCCATTTATATTATTTTAAAATAAAAAAGAACAGATACAGTTGAAACAGTGAGACTGAATAAGAAGAGAGTCAAAAGATTTGCAAAAGAAAAGCTGATAAGGGAAAAATGTTTGATAATAGAGAAGTCTGTGATATAAAATGGAAGGACCAGTGTATATAAGTGCATGGCTTTGCCCCTGCCATGCTTCCTCTGTTTTGCTTGTAGTCATTCCATTGTTTAACCTTTAAGTTCTTGATATCCATTCAGCTGTGTTATGCCTCCCCATTTTTTACATCTCCTTTTGAGACCTTACACTAGGGAGACTATATGATATTTACACATGGAGGTCAGGTTTCTTTCACTTATGAGTATATGTTGAAGATAAATCCTTTTATATATGAAATCTTCTAGTTTATCATTCTTTACAGCTGAGTAATATTCCATTATATAAAAGTACCACATCTTCTTCAACCATTCTTCAGATGATGAGCATTTTTGTTGTTTCCAATTTGCTATTACAAATTGTGCTGCTATGAACACAGGTGCACAGATATCACTATGGTATGATGTTTTGCTATACAGATCATGCTTAAATTTACCCTTAACCACACAGTAGAAAAGTTTGACCACAAGGCATAAAATAGAAAGCTAGATTAGAATGCTGAGCTATAAAACGCTTAAATCAACAGCTTCCAACATTGCCAGTTTTACCAATAACTCACTACAATTATGAAACATTGGATTATGTATACAACTACTTTCTCTTAGTTCAATGAGAAGAAATTTGGTTGTACCAATAATGATTTGAAAAATTATATGCTGTGCTCTCTATAACTAGTAGGAGAACAACAATATGCAATGTATCAAATATTGAAATATACTACTAATGTGTTTTAAAATTGTAAAATGGCTACAAATTGTTATTTCTTATTAAAAGTAATAAAAATTTTAAAAAGCATAAATAAATAAATAAATAAATAAATAAATAAATAAGTGAAATGGAAGGACCAGAGGGACTTCTCCTTATTGTCAGCTCTACATGCTGTGGAAATGATAGAACTTGAAAGACAACTAAAAATTTCCAATAGTAGTCAAGCATTATAATAATTCCATGGAAGGTGTTGGCAGAATTGACCAACATTTAATAAACTATCTTGTAATCAAATAGCCAGGAAAAAATATTATTTAAAAAAAAACTTGTCCACCTTCTAGAGAAAACAATAAAGAAATCAGTTATCATTTATTTAAAGTGGATTCAAAAGTCATTTACAATTTAAAGTAGTTCTAATAAACCAAATAATTGAAAACTATAGGATAGTGAAACATCAACCAGAAGATCCATCACCATTGTCTTCATCATTATGCGTAGTGTATAAACATTTTGTAGAAATTACCCCATTCTCAAGTAAAACCTTGTAAGATGGTGTAAAATGTGTTGTTCAAAAAAATAAAAGAATACAAAAAGTATTTAGAAAAAGACCAGTTACTACTGTCAAAATTGAAACATTGTCTTGTGTTTGAATGTTTTAAAATATACCACACATAGAAAAATAATAAAATAAATAAATTTGATAAAATTGTCACTTTAATACTTCCTATTATATTGTCTTATAAAATATAGTTAAAATAGGTGATTTTGGGTTATTCTCTATTTAAAAAAATTAGACGGGTAATGTAAACCACAGCAGTAATGTCAAGAGCAAATAACCCTGCCATTTTCTCATGTGCTTAGTGATACCTCAGTTCACAAACTACATTATTTCCCCTATTCTTGTCACAAACCAAACTGAATAAGAACCGAGTCAAATTCAACAGTTAGGTTCAGTGTTGACTTTATGGGAAATTTGATTTGTCTCTCAGTCAGTTTGGTTTACAACCAGCATAATGGAATGAACTACGTTGATCAACCAAGGCACTGCTATATTTGGCACATATCATGTCATCAAATATGTTTCTTTTCAATTTTGTTTCCTCAACTTATTCTTTACAGTGAACATCAACAAAGTTGTGCAGTTTTTCTCATTAAAGATTAAAAATAAATTTTCCACTTTTATGATTGCCTTGTAAAACTTGTGACTGAATATTCTAAATAGTATAAAACTATTACCTTTTAAGATATAAATGCTGTAAACTTTGAGTGACAATTAAAATAAGTCACTTTGTGAATTCCTTAGATACTGGAGAAAAAAAAAAAAAAAAAAAAAAAAAAAAAAAAAAAAAAAAAAAAAAAAAAAAAAAAAAAAAAAAGAAGAAAGAACATTTTGAGTATATATAAAAATACCAGTGAAAATCAGTTAAGCGTTCCCAAGACTTACTACTGGAGCTGCCCAGACCAAGGTAAGATAGTTGACCTTTTGGTTCAGACTTGCTTGAAGTTTTAACAATGTCTTAATTGGAAAATTTCAAAATAATGTTGTCATGCAAAACTTCCAAGAGCACATCTGTTTCTAATGTACAGTGCATAATCTAATGACGAGACTCTCCAGGGGCCTACCCACTGCAAATCTGTTGTTAAATGTGTCTGAAGGAGGATGTCCTTAAATAGTAGGCTCTTTTTTGGTACATTGATTTCCTCACACTCACAAGCAGAAAATGTGATTCTAGCTGTCATTTTGTATAAAGCTCTGTTTACTATAAAATGCTGTTTACAGCTTAAAAGTCTTGCTCAAACTGATTAACCGTAGTGAGATTTTAAACTTTTATAAAACCAATTTATTATGGCTAATGTTTTGGAGTTCCTTTTGTTTTCCCCCTACTCCAGACTACAGCTTAAAAAATCTATCTAATTTCCATAAAAATGCAGGACACGCATGGATAACTTTGAAAAATATAAACCAACAATATTTCAAAGAAATGGAAATTTACAACATAAACCACAAGTTAGTGTACAGCTTGGACTATAATCACTAATCTATCCCTTATTTCCCCAAAGGTTTGTTATGGAGAACCAAAGTTAAAACAACCATCCAGACACAATATTCCCGAAGCGATTACCAAACATTTTCTTCTTTTATGATTCAATTTGGCTGTCCACATGCCTGCTCTCTAGTTTAACGTCTAACAAAATTTTTCTGAACATAACATTTAATTACATATAGTTAAATGTGATTATGTGGTTGCCCTATTTAAAGTTAATCTGACTAATACTCCAAAGTGACACCAAATGTTGAATGATAATCTTATATTTACAGCGAAGGTAAGGTAATTTATGGGACTATAAATAGAAAAAGTTTTATTAATATTGTAAAGTACTATTATCAGCCATTATTTCAGTTATAGAAAAATAGTACCTTGAAACGATCTACTTCCCTCTTCATTTAAGATATCAAATAACTCCCACATATAAGTTGAACACTACTCTATTTAAAGTTTAAAACATATTCCCCAATGAGCTCTTGCTCTGCTTGTATTAGATAACTATGGTATAAGTAGCACTCTTCAGAATAACATGAAGAGTTTGAAGAGAACTTTAAAATTTAATAGCTTCATGTAACTGGGATATAATCTTGTGAGAAAAATGTTAGAATTTTTAATCCTAAAGTCCCTGAAGACCAACACTATGAGAACTTTCTCAAGAGAAATTGTGGAGATGAAAGAAATACCTCAAAGTTTAATTTTGTCAACACTTCTCTAACCCAGTCTCCAGCTTTTGAAATGTATCATGCGAATCATAAATAATAATACATGATTGTCTCTCGAGTCTCTGCAATAAATATTTTTCTGTCTTGGTGAAAATATCTAATATTCTTGGAAATTCTTTTCCCTGATTCCCAACTACTATGTGCATGGAAAATGCAGGTAAATCATAAGTGATGATTACACTTTTCCTTAAAATGTAAAATTTGTGAGGAAAATATATAATACATCGTTCAAATATAAATTATTTTCTTATTTGGATGACTGCTATAAAAATGACTGTATGAAAAAGAACACGACTGTGAAATACTTGGACTGTTTTAGAATAAATGTTACTACTTCTTTTATTTTAGTTTTCAATTTTATATTTATCTGTTTGCAACACATAATGCTTTCATTTATCTTGGGGAGCTGACACATGTTCATAAGACATCTTACTTCCCTTTATAAGGCCTCTCAGCCGTCGCCTTCCCTCCTCTCGGTTGCCTTTCCATCTGTAGAAGATCTGTCATCCTGTTTCTTATCATCTGTCCTTTATTTGGTCCTTTATTTATATTTTGGGTTTCTCATATAAAGGAAACTGTGTGATGTTTAAGCTTCTGAATTGGACTTAATTCACTGAACACTGTGACCTCAGTGGAATTTTGAGTGAATATGTTTTGCAGAACTTGAAAATTCAATCCAACAGGTAACTATTAATTACTGCATATTAGTCACTTGTATATATTTGGTAGGACAAATGTATGCAGAAAGGCAAGTGTGATTTTTTACACATTAATGTAGAGAGTAAAAAAGAACTATAAACATAAAAAGAAAATGATTGAATTGGCAAAAAAATGAAAAGTACTACATACCAAAAAAAGCAGATAGGTAGTATCAAGGATAGGACTTGAAAACAGCAGGATGCAGTTTACCATATAAAATAGAGTGGGCAGGCCAGACTTTGATAAGAAAACAACATTTAAGAAAGTTTTGACTATTTTGGAGTTATACAAATTAGCATATTTGAAAAAGAAACTTTAAGGTAGAAGGAATTGCTATAGTAATAGAAAGACAAGTGGTCAGGAAGCTGACGTTTTCTTGAGTGCCCTATAAATAAAAGAAAGACAGGTGCAGAAAAGTGGGAATTCAGAGCATTTAACCTCTTGAGGACTCATGTTTATTTTTTCCTCTGTGCAAAGCAGGAAACAATTTTAAAGTATAAAGCAAGTACATGTAGGGTAAACCTCACACTTTCAAAAGAGCCCTTGGGGTATTATGTTAGGAGGATCTGATAAAGAACAAGTGTGGAGTCAGGGAGGTCACTCCAAAGGCATTAAAATAGCTCAGGTGAGAGATAACGGGCTCAAAACAGGGTACTGGGAAGGTGAACACACTCAGACCTGAGGTGCATCCTAAACACAGAGGCAAAAAGTTACTCTATGATTGTTCAAGGGCCATGAAATGACTGCCATGGTTTTGAATTGAACAATCAGAATGCAGTGGCCAGTGACTGAGCTGCAGTACTCTATGGCTAGTTCAGTGTGGATAACACAGATAGGACCACTTGATGAAGGAAGATGAGCAATCTGCTGTCAGATGCTGGTAGTACATCCAGTAGTCTGAGAACAAATGCTGACCCAGTGGCTAGCAAAGTAAAGCGGCCACCAGTCTCAGAAAGAAAAGTTTTTGGTTACATAATCCCAGAAAAGAGCCAAAACTAAATATAGTCTACAGAAAAGAAGAAAGGATACATATAGATGTCTCTTCTTAAAAGTTTTGTTGTTAAAGGAAGCAAAGGAGTGTGATTCCTATGGAAAAGTTTGCTTTTAAATAAAATATTACATATAAATTTATATATTTGTGAAACATTGAAATATATACTAGTAAGATAAGAGAAATAACAGTATAAAATAATGGATATAAAGGGAAACAACATTTAAGAGAAGCAGATACTTCTTAATAAATATATTGCTCTGACTCACTAAAAGTGCTTGATAACAAATGCACAGGCTGAAGAATATCTAGGTAGGCGCATTGAAGGAGCATTATGCCATAGGCTCTCTGAGATGGGACTATGACACTTGGCATGTAGAGGTGTTGTCTATCAATTGGTGCCAATGGAATCAGATCAGAGTAAGGAAGATGAAAGAGGTTCTAAAACAAGAGGATAAGGTGTTAAAAGTTCTTGAAGAAATAAGGGGAATAAAGGAATTAGTGATGTGTCCTATAACTTGCCTGACAAACTAGTTTGAACATTCCAGAAAAAGTTGTCATTAGTTTCTGAAACTCCATCTTCAAGAAAAGTGAGCTATGAGAAGCCAAACTTGACAACTGTGTGAGAGTCTGTATTTTATAACTTTTCTATTTTATTACAGAAAATTTCAAATATACACAAAATAGAGGAAATAGTATCATGGTAATCACATGAAAGTATAATAGTATAATAATTATGAAACCACTATCAGCTTCTATAACTAACAACTCAATACCAAACTTTCATGACAGTATCACCTCTCCTTTATTATAAAAAAAATATATATATGTGTGTGTATATAATTATATATAAACAATGTATATATTCTATAGAGACTATTATATACAAATAATATATTGGAAATAAGAATATCCTATTATATACTACTATATATTTCAGTGTTTCACAAATATATAAATTTATATGTAATATTTTATTTAAAAGCAAACTTTTCCATAGGAATCACTAGATGACAGGAATTTGGTTGTAAGTATTCCATAATTCCGTGCATAAAATATAATAGCAATGAATATAACCAGCAATTTCCACTTGTTCAGATTTCACCAATTTATTTTCTTTAATTATTATTTTTTTTTTCTTGTTTCAGAACCTTTGTTTGTTTATTCACTCATTTTTATGGCCGGCTCAGCCTGCCCTGAGGGCAGGGCTGGTGCAGCATGTGGTGCCGGGGATCGAACTGCCGTCCCTGAAGCCACCCAAGCTTTCCCAAGCAGGCGCTTGAGACCACTGAGCCATCCCGCCGGGCCCCTATTTTCTTTAATTGTAATCCAGTTTACAGTACAACTTTGCAGATAAATGATTTAATTTTTAAGGGTCATTAATTTTCAGTTTTTTATTTATTTCAATATATTTCTTTGAAATTTTTGTCAGTATTGTTGAAGAAACTGCATCATCTAATATGATCTGTCACAGTACAAATTTTGCTGATTGCACAAACATGGTGAGTTTTTTTTCTAATATATTTGGTATAGGGTATCACTTTGAAGCTCAATCAAAGTGGTAGTGATCCATCTGGTTTTCAGCTTCCATAGCACTGTGTTTATAGGAATGTGCCACCACACCCAGACAGCTCAGCCCACCCAAGGTGGGGCCAGCACAGCATATGAGGCTGGGGATCAAACCCCCATGCCTACACTTGCCTAACTAAGCAGGCACTTGGTCTGCTGAGCTATCTCATAAACCTCTCATAGTGAATTTAAAGTTTGCTTCTGTTTATTCTTACAATAAATTTATAGGTAGGTGTAATCATTTAATCATCCTTATGTTTGATTACTAGGGCAATTTGCTTTCATAGAGGATGCTCTAAGATGAAATCAGAAATTACAAAATAAATCAGGAATCATCACTCTCTTTGATGTTTTCAGCCACCTATGATAATTGCTGAGATCCCTTAAAAGGAGTTATCAAATTTTGACATTGTCATTTCTTATTCACTTGTTAGCTAAAACAATCCAATAGTGTAAAATGTAAATTGACAAGCTAGTTTCTCATCCTAAAACATATTTCACAGAGGAAAATAAATCTGGTTTTCTATTACATAAAAGTTTTCTAAATAAGGGAGGTTTCTTCACATCTTCATGGATCATGTGCTAGTATGCACACCATGGTGTTGTACACACATGGGCATGAAACTTTGCTGCAGCTAAGTCCAATGCATTATTTTTACCAATTTCCAAATTTCCACTCATACTAATCGAGGCATCCACATTTGCTTCTTAGGCGTTTTGGAGTATGTCCTTACTGAATCAAAGTATGGCTTTCAAACAAGGAAATCATAATATTAGACATCTTACACTATCTTCTATGTAGTGGCTACAGTTATAACACACTTCAGTTTAATTGATATGCATAACATTTTCTATTGCTTATTACAGTCAGTAAGGTGTAATTTGGGTTTCAAAATTTAGTTTTTGTGGAACACTGCCATACCTATTCATTTATGTATCATCTATGATGGATTCATAAAAGAATAAAAGAGTAGCAACAAAGGCAGAATATTCAGTATACATATCTGAAATATTTACAGTCTGAGCCTTTACAGAAGTTAATTTTTGTGGCATATAAAGTCAGCATAACAGTAAATTCTGCTCTGTCTTGTGTATTCACCAATCTGTTTGATGCAACTCTTCCACTATTCTGATTTCAAACTGCCAGCAGCAAAACATCGTTGAAGGTAGAACTAGGAACATGAATAAGATGACTTCATCTAAAGTGACCAGGGGAATAGTATCCTGAAAAGGAGATTTTAGTGAACTTAGGAAAATCTGACAGGCATGTGATGTCTGTAGTATTTGCTGTTTTTGCCAACTGTTTTGCACGGGCATTCCCCCATCATTACAAGCAGAAATGGCTGTCCAGAGTCACAAAGATAATATTTCTGCTGTTTTGCACAAATAGCAAACATAAGTGATTTACCAAAGTACTTTTGTCTTCAAAGGTTGGCCATAACCTTGCCATCCATTTCAACATAAGATTACAAATGTGTCCTGAGGAATTCATTGTAATTGAATATGAGATAGTTCTTCAAGCTATTTTTCATCAAATATCTGACACGTATTTCCACACATACTTTATTTCTTGTGTTCAGTATGTTTTACTTTTGCTCAAGAATTTTGTATGCATCAACCTGGGATGTCCCCCAAGGCACATGTATTAATTATTGCCCCCAGGTTTGCAAATGGGAAGCAGAAACTATAAGCAGTGAGGCTGACAAGGTCTTCAGGACCTAAGATGCATCCTTACATCTTTGTGTGATTCCATCCCCATCCTACTATTGACTTTTGCTTTCAACCACAAGCTGAGGATTTCTGCCCCATCCATCTTTCATATCACTATTTGCTACTTCTCTACAGACCTAAAATTTATGGGGCCTACCCACTTTTAAGGGAAACTTCTGAAAGTATAAGCAAAATATACTTTCTTTGTGCATAGTTATTTATCTCAAGCACTTTTCTTTACAATAATGGAATGGGGACATACACATTTCCAAAATTACTTTTTAACTATTCAAGCTTTTCTTGCTATTATTAGAATACCATTCACAGTTTCTAATTTAACTCAATTTAATTTTGATGTATAAAAAGGGAGAAAAAACAAATATGAAACATGATAGAAACAGGGTAACATACAACAGTACGTATGTTACAGATTTTCAGAATAGGAATAGCTAATTAACAACGGTTGTTATAGTATATCTTAAGTGTCAAATTTGTTGCTCAGATTAGCTGATATTAACAGTTATGTAGGGTGAGACAAATGTTTTAATATTAATGCTTGCTTTGAATAAATCTTGAATTTGTTTACTTATTTTATAAATTCATTTTAAAGAGTATAATAATTGAAAAGACATCAGAAACAATACATGTAGAAGACCAAGATGAGAGGTATTCAATCATGGTTGTTTTTTATTATTATATGTAGCTATCCCTGATGTCATTGCTCAAATAACTGATATCAGCATACAGAGTTATTCAAGGGCAAAATTCTAAACATTAGCTGCTGTTTTCAAAAAACCAGTGGAAATTGTGTGTACAAGCATTGTAGCATATATATATATATATATAATGATTTTCCACCATTACTTTTTCGTATCTTTTCTCCTTCCTCTCATCTCCTTGTTTAATCATTAAATATAGTTTCTTTCCATTTTACTCTTTTTATTTTATCTTTCAGGTTTTATTTATTCTTTCAGGTTCTTATACTAAGTAGACAATACAATATTTATAAATGTGGCTCTGATTTATTTCACTTGTGAATACAGACTCTAGTTGCACCAACTTACCTATATAAAGTCTTTGAGTTTTTCTTTATAGTTGAGTAATACTCCATTGTTTAAAAATGTCATATATTTTTCATCCATTCCTCAAGTGATGGACATTTGGGTAATTTCCAAGATTTAGCTATGACATATTGTGCTGTTAGAAACATGGGTGCACATATATTACTATGGTATAATGCTTTCAGGTCTTGTGGGAAAGTATCTAGAAGAGGAATAGCTGGTTTGAATAGGACTTTCAGTCCTAGATTTTCAGAGTGTCTTCACTGATTTCCATAGTGATTGTACCACTCTACATTCCCAGTTTTCCTTTTTCACCACAGCCTCTCCAGTATTTGTTATTAGTTTATTTCTTTATGATAGCCATTCTTTCAGGGGTGCTATGATATCTTAAGGTTGTTTTAATTCGCATTTCTCCAACAGCCAGTGCTGTCGAACATTTTTTTCATGTATTTACTTTCAACTTGTACTTTTTCCTGTGAGATGTGTGTATTCATCTCAGGTGTCCATTTTTAGATTTCATCTTTATATTTGGAAGCCTTAATTCTTTATATACTTTAGATAGAAGTTCTTTGACTGGGTGATTGTTGGTTACAATTTTTTTTTCCTAAGTCGTGGGTCGGGTTTTCACTCTGATAGGGATTTTTTTTTTAATCTTTTTGAGACAGGGTCTCACTATGCAGTTGAGGCTGGCCTTCAGCTCACTTTTGTAGCCCAGGCTGGTTCCGAACTTGCACCGATCCTCCTGCCTCAGCACCCCAAGTGCTGGGATTGCAGGCATGCACCACCACACCCAGCTACACTGATAAGGATTTTTTTGGACATGCAAAAGCTTCTCAATAAAATAAGATCCCAGTTGTTGAATTTTTGGAGTATTTTGTGTGTGTGTGTGTGTGTGTGTGTGTGTGTGTGTGTGTGTGTGTGTGTGTGTTTTTTAATGAGCTGTCTATCTACCCCTATGTCTTTAAGGTTTCACATGAATTTTTTCTTCCAAGAGATTTAGTGTTCCTGTTTTAATGTTAGCTCTTTAGTCTATTTTGACTTTACTTCAGAGCATGGCAATAGAATTGAGTATAGTTTTGGTTTTCAGCATATGGAGAGCTAGGTTTTTCATCACCATTTATTAAAGAAGCTATCTTCCTTCCAGTGAATATGTTTGGCCCCTTTGTCAAAGATAAGAGGATTGAGTTTGTTTTTAGTTGCATGTGCATCTTTTAATATGTTCCATTTGATGCTCAGGTTTGCCTTTTGCCAACAAAATTACAGTGCTGATTTTATCACAGTGGCTTTATAGTATGATTTCAGGTCAGAGATTTTAATGCTTTCTGACTTTGCTTTGTTGTTCAAGATTGCCTTTGCTCTTCTAGGTCTTTTCCTGTTCTAAATAAATTTTGAGAATGCTTTCCATAGATGTATAGGGTATGCTGATAATATTTTGATAGAGATTGTATTAAATCTCTATAACAATTTTGGAAGTATGGGTATTTTCACAATGATGGTTCTTGCTGTTCAGGAACAAGGAATATCTTTCCAATTTCTGAAATTCTCTTTGAACTTTTTTTAAAGGACTATAATTTTCATTGTATAGATATTTTACTTCCTTTGTTAGATTAATTCGTAAGTGTTTCATTTTTTGGATGCTACCGTGAAGGGTATTGTTTCTCTAATTTCTCTCTCAGTAAGTATGTTATCTATGTAAAGGAATGCTATTGACTTTTGAGCATTGACTTTGTAATCTACTATGCTACTGAATTTACATATTAATTTTAGGACCTTCTTGGTGAAGTTTATTTGGGTCTTCTCAGTAGAGTATTATGTTATGTGTAAATAATAATAGTGTAACTTCTTCTTTACCCATTCTTATTCATTTTGTTTCTCTCTCTTGTCTAATGACTGTAGCTATTCATACCAGAACTATATGAAATAGGAGTGGTGGTTTATCATAGATTATTTATCAGGTTGAGATATATACCATGTACTACAATTTTCTGGAGGGTTTTGATCATGAATGATTGTGGGACTTTGTCAAAAGCCTTTTCTACATCTGTTGAGAAGAACATGTGCTTTTTTATTTTGGCTCTATTGACATAAAGTATTACATATATACATTTGGGTATGGTGAACTCTCTTTGCATCCCTGGGATGAACCTTACCTGGTTCTGTTGCATAAACTTCTTGAGGATTTGCTGTATTCTATTTCCTATTATTTTTATTGAGGATTTTTGCATGCTGTTCATGAGGGAGGTTGACCCATAATTCTCTGTTTTGGTTGGATCTTTTGCCAGTGTCAGTATCAGTATAATACTTGCATACAGGAGCATTTTTGGAAATATTGCTTCCTTTTCAATTTCTTTGAAAAGTTTGAGGATTATTGTGATTAACTCTTCTCAAAATTTCTTGTGGAATTTAGCTGTGAGTCCATCAGCACTTGGGCTTTTATTTGTTGGTAAGTTTTTTTATTGCATTTTCAATTTCATAGGTTTTTTGGGTTATTCAGAGTTATTATAACTTTTTGATCCAGTTTTGGCATTCTATACCTATCTAGGAATCTGTCCATTTCTTCTGTGTCTTTGATCCTGTGAAAGTAAAGATTTTCAAAATAGCTATTTATAATCTTCTGACTTTCCACTGAATCTGTAGCAATTTCTCCCTTTTCATTCCTTATTACTTGAATTTGAGATTTTTCTTTCCTCTTTTTGAGGAAGTTGCCTAGATAAATTTATCAAATTTATTTCGATTCATTAATTCTTTGTGTTGTTGTCTTTGTCTCAGTTGCACTAATTTCTGCTGTAATCTTTATAGTTTCCTTCCATGTTTGGGCTTTTTGTTTGGCTTGTTCTTCTTATCCTAGGAGCTTGAAGTGGAGCATTAAGGTATTTATTTGTTCTCATTCTGTTTTCCTCATGTATGAGTTCACCACTATAAATTTCCCTCTGATAACTGCTTTCGTTGCATCCCACAAATTCTGCTAAATTGGGTTTCAAATATCATTGGATTGCGCATATTGTTTAATCCACTGTTTAATTTTGTCTGTAACCCATTGTTTACTGAAGAAAGTGTTATTTAACTTCCCTACGTTTATGGGTTTGGTGGTTTCTTTTGTTGTTAATTTCTTGTTCATTTCTAGGTTCATCACTGTGGTCAGATAATATGCATGGGATAGTTTCTGCTTTCTTGCATATACTTAAGCATGATCTATGGACTCATATGTGGTCTATTTTAGAAAATACCCCATATGCAGCTGAAAGAATGTGTATTCAGATGTTGTTGGGTGGAACCCTTTGTATATGTCTACTAAGTCTTTTTGTTCAAAGGTTTGGTCCAGTTCTGCTGCTTTTTTTGTGTGTGAAATTTTTGTCTGCTTTACCTATTTTGTTGCTGTTGTTATTCAGTAACTGATCTATTTTTATTTACCCTTTTTTGTCTTCTCCTGACCGTAAGTATTTTTTAATATATTTTGAATAGGGTCTATAAGGTCTACAGGCTCTCACTACATAGATTAGACTCATAGTGATTCTGCTATTTTCAGCCTCCCAAGTGCTGGGATTATAGGCACATACCACCATGCCCAGTCTCAATCACCATCTCAGTGATAGCCAAGTGAGGGCCCAGCAAAGCTAGCTAGGGATAGAACCCTGGCCACTGCGCTCTGCCTCAAAAGGTGATTTAGTCTGCTGAGCTATCTTGCCAGCCCTGACTGTATTTTAGAAAGAAAATTAGCAGCTACACCTTAGCTGCAATAGAATTGACAACTGGCCAGACATAATGAACAGATATCAGCAAGATCCAAGACTTTCCTTCTGATGCCTTTGCAATAAGATATAGTGTGGTGTGGCAAGAACTGGGGTAATGACCTGAGCCAAACCTCTCAGGGGTCAAAGCTGGCAGCCTGGGGCCCTGTGCTGTAACATCAGACAACATACATGTACCGAGGAGTTCAACACAGACTTCATGACCAAATGAATAAGTATTCTTGTTACAAAGAGAAGGGAGCAGAAAGTTCAGGTACACTAAAATGTTAATATCTTAGGATTTTACATATGGTCACCAAATACTGTAATTTTCTTGCCATATATGTTGTTGATTATTGTTTGGAGATTATTATTAATATGTTTCCTCTTCCATCTTTCCTTTTCATGTATTGCTCATGCTAAAGGTAAATTTACTCTGATTTTCTAAACATACGTCAGGGAAGTCTTAGGATAGATAACCATGATGCAGCTAGTTGGTAAGAAAAAACAGTACTAGGGAATGTGATTTGTCTTGTATTAACTCTAATTCAGATGAAAATACCATACATAATTAGAAATATAGTATTGTCAAATCAAACAAATCAGTACAGTTTTTATGCTTTCATGCTAATAGGCTGTGTTTTATGATAGGGAATGTTTTATTTAAAAATATTATTATACAATCACTCTAAAGAAACTGTCTCGACCTATCTTGTTGACATATAGGGGCAGTAAGGTCCCTGTTAAGATAGTGATACTGGTTATTAGGCTTTAAAGTCCATTAAAATTTTTCCTATATATTTAGATGTTCCCATATTTAGTGCATACATTTTTATAACCATTATCTCTCCCTCTGAATTATTCCCCTAACTACTATATATTGATCTTCTTTATCTTGTTTGATCATACTTGGTTTGAAGTTCACATTCTCTGTTAACAGAGAATAGCTACCCTTGCCTTTTTATGTATTTGGTTGTGACAAGGTCTCACTACACATCTCAGCTAATCTCCTGCTTTCAGCCTCTCCAGCCCTGGGATTACAGGTGTGCACCACTGGGATTATAGGTGTCCCCAGACTCTGGTCAGCTCAGCCCACCCTGGAGGAGTGGCTGCTATTCTGATAGGTTTTCCTTTGAATGGGAACTGTTTACTTTCTATTACTTTATTATTTGGGAAGTTCTCTGCTATTACTACTGAGCATATACTTTTTGTGACATTTTTGTTGCCTTCTTCTTTCTCATTGATGCCTAGTAGTCTTATGTTGTTCATCTTTGCATCATTTTACAGCTATTGAATTATTATTTCCCAGATCTTGGTTGTTTTTCGGACATTTTTCCTTACCTTTTCACTAGATGTAATGCTGACTTCAAGGTCTGAAAGTCTGTCTTTACTTTCTTTCAAATGTTTCTGCCAACTTTTAATGGAGTTTTTAATTTTGTATATCACTTTGAATCTACTTCATGTGTTCTAAATTTTTCCTATATTGCTCATTCAAGATGAACAATGTTTCTATCATTTTTCTAATCTCCTGTTTTTTAATCAAATGCTTAGTAATTCTTTCATTATAATCATTATTTGTTTTTGCAACTGTGAGATTATTTCTGATTTGATTTTCTCTTTACCCTTCTGAAGTTATTTCTTTACTTCTGTTGCTATTCTTTCAGGGATTTCAAGTGTGTGACTTTTAAATTCTTCTACGTTGATGTCTCCTGGGTTTGTCCTGGGTGGGCTCAGAGCTTGAGAATGCATTTTGCTCATTCTTTTTGTCATTTTCTATTTCACACCGAACTCTTAAGTTTGATTTCTGCGAGACATTTGTGTGAAAGTTTGACAGTAACTAGATGTATCACTATAGTCAGAGCCTCTCTGCAAAAAGTCTGTTTTTGGGGGTATCTCTCCTGTGTCAGAGATTCTTATTTTGTGTGTGTCAGAAGATTTTGCCTTGTATGCAGATTGAGAGTGACATATTGGTTTCTGTTTGACACTGTCCCCAGTTCTTCAGTGTAGGGCAGTGGTTCTCAACATGTGGGTCGTGACCTGAGCAGGGATCGAACGATCAAAACAGGGGTTGCCGAAAGCCATCGGAAAATACATATTTAAATCCACGCTATGTCATGGTGAAATGTTATTTATTGGAATTAGTAACTTAAAGTAGCCACCAAAATTATTTTTTGGTTTGGGGTCACCACAACATGAGGAACTGTATTGAGGGGTCACAGCATTAGAAAGGTTGAGAACCACTGGTGTAGGGTACTGGTGAGGTTATTACTTAATCATTTCCTGATATTATTACCCAAGGGAGAACATGTAATGCATATATGCTTTCCTATTTACAGTAGTATAATTAGCAATACTAATAACATCTATTGAAATTTATGAATTGGCAAACTTCTATAACTAATGAATTTGTATTTTAGACCATAGGAGCAAACATTTTCTCAGTACAATAAAGCAGACATTAAATTGGGAATTTGTTTTTAAATTAGTCTTTCTGAGTTTTGTCTGGGCACCTCCCCATCATGTACCTGGAATCTTCCAGACAGACTTGTTCACCCCAGTTACCCACTGCCACATGTGTGCTGCAGAGATGCTCCTGTGCGTCTTCTGTGCTTTGGTCTGGGCTAGGTTGGGCCCAGAAGTCACCTCATCTCAGCAAGTGTACATGTACAGAACTCAAACTTGACTGACTGGACCTGGCTTGGGTCTGGTTGATGTGTTTGGCTCCTTCCAGCTGAGCCCTAGGTCCCACTGCCTGCCTGTTTCCTGCTTCTTTCCTTGCAGCCCTGAAGAGGTGGAATGGGCACAACTTACCTCTCTGGCTATAAGTCCCATGGTTCCTTTCTAGTACATGCACCTTGAATTTGTTTCAATTAATTGCATGGCTTTAAGATCAAAGGAGTCCTTCCCATACAGTGGATAGCCAGTATTCACAGAAGGTGACAAAGTAAGGTGGGTGGCTCCTAGCTGCATGCTCAGAACAGGGAGTTTAGTACCATGACAGGGTAGTCCATTCACAGTTTGTAAATTTAAACATTAGCCGGGTATTGTGGCATACACTTATAAACCCAGCACTTGGGAGGCTGAGGCAGGAGGATTGGTTTGAGTTTGAGACCAGCCTGGGATCCAAAAGTGAGTTGAAGGCCAGCCTGAACTGCATAGAGAATTGGTCTTAAAAAGATACACACAAAATAATAATGGCAATAATAATAATAATAATAAATTTTTAAAAATAAACATCAGACAAGTAAAGATTATTTGAATAAGCAGCCAATGCATTAAATACTATAGAAAAAAAACAATATAATTGGAATTTGCAGAAGGAAATATCCATTAAACTTACAAGAGGCCTGATTCATGGGAGGTTTCTCATCTACGCAAACATTTTTTGTTAAGAACTTTTTAATGGAAAGATTTTGGCTGGGAGAATTGTAGTTTCTTCCCTGGCTACTCTGTTAGTAATCTTCATTTGACAGAACTTAACAAACTTCATTTAACAAACTTCTCCACACTGTGGCTTTGGGTTCAGGAAAACCGAATGGAAATATCTCCTCTCTTAAGATCCAACAAAATCATGTTCTTTGATTGAAAACAAAAGTGAGCCAGACATCAAAATATGGTCAAGGAAAAACTTAAAACAGAGAGATATTCAAATCTTCCCACAGTCTGGTATTCAGTCCAGCACCTGAAAAGAAATTATTCAAATACAAAAGAATTACCATGTGAATGGTGCTTCCGTACAGTTTTTGCATATGCTGCCTTGCATTTTTACCAAGACCCACAACCAGGAGCAAGCGTGAGAAAGCAGGTGGCTTTTCCTCTCATATCTTTTGAACATCAGTATTTCCCAGCAGTTAACTGCATGTGATAATGGCCAGGCCACAGAAGCGTTTTGATTTGGATCCAAACTCCTCACCCAGAAGCAGCTTTTTGTTGTATATTTTAAACTTGCAGCTTTTGATCCAGATTCATTATATGGAAGATCATTTAAATAAGAAGGCAAGGAGGCTAATTGAGGAGAAACTTCATAAGATGTTGGAGTCTCAAAGAATATTATAGCTCAGAGGGAATTCTTTTTTTAGAAACAAGTTCAGATCCCACCTACAGAGCTGAACCCATTAATTATTAAGCACAGTATTACATATTAAAATTAGAAGATATCAGGTTGACAGCAGGTTGCAAGAGCCTTCAGACTGTGATTTCCCATCCTAATGATGATGATGATATGGGACTGGATGGCAAATTGCTCTTGCTTTCGGCTGAAAATTTGAAAGAGCCATGCCCTGATCCCTTGTTAAGAGAACTGCTACTCATCCAGCAGCCGTCCTAGCAGAAATAAGCCTGGCGTCTGGTGTGCTGGAAGCTGAGATGTTAATTCTCAAGACAGCAAGCAGAGGGAAGCTGCTAAGTGGCATAGTGGGTTAATGACGCACTGCAGTGCTTCACCACAGGAGGTACACAGGCTGGATTCTGGCATTGTTCACAAGTGAAAATTGCTTTACCAATCTTGGTTTGGTCCCTGTTGGACAGCTGTCCTTGTCCTAGACCTCCTCAGATGTCAGCCTAATTTTCTGCACACAGGAGGCTAGAGACTCCAAGGGCGGAAAAGTCACTTATTGGCAAGATGGGCTTAGCAGAGTTAGAGGAGGACATGTGTCTACTCCTCACCTCCTTTCATTCTGTTTGCTGTCAGTATCTCATTTTCACAAGCATGAAAATCCACTCAGGGCAGTGAAAGAAAAGCAATAAACAAGGCCAATTTCCTTTCTGCCAAAACTACATCCCCAAGGAGCTAAGAGAGCTTAGCATTCATTTATTAAAAAGGGGACATTTGAGTGCAACAAGCCTTGCCCTCAGTAGAAGAGCATAAATCCAAAAGCTTAAAAGCAGAACAGCTTAGTCAAAAATAAATGCATTTCCTGGAACAGTTGTATAAGATAAATTCTGTGTGTACCTTCTCGTATTATAATGCATGCATTCTTAATACTCAAAGAACGTGTGCAATAATATACATAATTTTATTGTAATGTTTATTTCACAAGACAGTTGCTTTCTTCTTAAATGTCTTTCTTTGAAGGGATATTCATTTAACACACTTCCCCATGGGGTGGGGGGGATGATGGGAAATAACTTGGAAAAGTAGAAAAGAAATGAAATTGTGATACATTTTATTTTTTTCTTTTTAGCACAGGGTCTCACTATGCAGTTTAGGCTATCCTTTTGTAGTCCCCACTTGTGAGCAATGCTAGAATTCAACCGCTTTGCCTCCTGCGGTATGGTCCCCAGGCTGATCTTAAACTGGAAGAGATCCTCCTTGCTCAAACTCTGGAGCGCTGGAATTATAGCTGTGCCCCACCATGTCCAGTTCCAAAAAACAAAGATTTAATCTGTTGATAAAATATTTTTAAGTGAGAAAAAATGAAAACAAAAATGCAACAATCCATCTCAATTTCCATAATCATTATCACTTGTTTGGATTATTTAATATATCCTTTCCTTAATTAGACTTTCCATAAATTATTCCTCTTCAGCTACTTCTTTACTTTTGCCCAATACAATGAGTGGTTTGTGTCCATTATGAGAAAAATTCAGGAGTCAATTACTGCAACAGAAAATTCACACAGATGAAACTTAAAAACAGACCATCAAAGCAGAGAATGGGAGAAAAGTTCAAGTACAAAGCAGGTTGTCATACATAAAGGTTATGGGTGACTGTACTGTGTACGCACTTTTATTTTTCTAGAAATTAATCTCAACTTCTCTGTTGTTAGAGTCAGTGAATTAATGTCATTCTTCCTTTGCAAGGAGATTTTTGTATTCCTGGTTTATGGATCTTCCACTTTTCACTTTACAAAGTCATCAAAATCCTATGCTAACCTTGTCCTCATTCCTTGTTCGGGTCTTTGCAGGGAGAAGATAGAAAAGAGAGGGCAAATTTAAACAAAAGTAAAAGAAGGAAGTCTTGTTGTAGCAGTAGTTGTACTGTTGCCATGTCCTGTGCCATACTTCAGAGTTGGAGCGCTGGCAGGTGATGAGAAGTAAATGGTGATTCTGCAGAATGATTGCACCAGAACTCAACAGATGAACAGTTCAGGGTCATTTACATCACCCAGATCAAGTAGGAAAGTGAGAGAGATAGTAGGACAACAGCTAAAATCTTCAGAAAATGAAATCTTAGAAGAGAAATTGTGACCCAGCATGGCTGTTTTATATGTGAAGTCAATATAGATAAAACAGAGTTCATCTCTAGAAAGAAAGTCCATGGGAGAATGAGTAAAGATATTTGCTAATAAAGAAGGAAAATAATAATTCTCAACTGAGTGGTGTTTTCTTATATTTTGTGAAATGGATTATCAATCATAAGAACAAAAATTAGTAAAGCTAAAAGAAAAAGAAAATTTTTGAAAACTGACAGAAAGTGAAACATTGTTTGGCTGTTACTTCATACAGCTCATGAACCACTACCTGTATTCAAAATTATTTCAGATCTTGTGAAATCTTAAGGACCAACTAGCATATCTGAATTTATGTCAAGAATGACTTCAAATTTAAAAGACTGCAAGATAATAATCCAAATATAATATGGGGAATTGAGGAAAAAACTGCCATATTTCTGAAAGGGTACATGTGTTATAAAATTATCTAGTGAATGTAAAACTAAAATTTTCATGAAATTTTATTACTAAGGAACATAAAACTCAGTTTTTAGAGGTGAAAATTCACAGAAGATTCATTACATTCTTGGCATTGTATAATAATAATCCCATAATAATCCCAGCTATTATGATAACTCCTCTGGTAGAAGTCTAATGAACAACTTCATAATCTTAGGTAAGTAGCTTAAGATGAAAATCTTCATAAATGTCATTCATGAAGATGAATGACTATTATTTATTACCATGTATCACTTCCAACCCCAATTCTGCTTAATATAAAAATAGTGAGTAGGTTGCTTAAAAATTGAAAGTCCTAATTACATTTATTTATATAGCATTAACTTGCAAATAACTCAAAGAATATAGCTATACATTATCTGTGCATTCTTCATTTCATCAATGGAGCACCTATTACTGCAGAGATTAGAAAATGCAGAGCAATGGTTCAATAATATGGTGATTAACTAGTGACATTGTTAATCTCATGGCAAAATTACTTTTATTTACAGTGTTTGGGGGAATAATGGCTCTACGTCCTTCAATAGTTTCTAAGAACATGCACAGGCATTCGTTCCATACTTTTCTTTAATGACCATAGCCAATAAGGCTTTGTTGTACATTTTCATTCTTCTAAAAACTTTCCCTAAATAGCAAATTCTGCAAAATTAACACCCTATTCTTGAAAGCTGTGCTGTAAACAAGAAGCTTGGTCCCTTTAAAAGTCTGTTTATTCTCTCTTGCAATGGAGACTATGAACGAGTTGGTTCAGATTTGGGAATAGAGGCAAATAATCTACCTACTATTATACCACTCCAAGCAAAATATGTAGACCAAACCACCAAGTTGTTTTCTAAGGAACTGAAGTTTACACTTTAGATCCATTTATTGTTTCATTTGATCCACAAGTGGAAAATGCACATTTTTCTTTGAAATTAAAAAGGAATTACAGGAAAATTCAGCAACTATTTATATAAAATGACCTTATTAATACTGAGGGATTAAGGATTTTATAAGTATCACTGTAGAAATCTTAAGAATCAGTGAGTAAGCATAGTTGTTAAGTTATTTAAATTACAGTATGGAGTATTAGTACCATCAATGATTTAAAGAGTTCCTTGATTTTCTACTTTTAAATGTGTTCCCTTGTACACAAGTTCTTTAAACTTAAGCAAGGTAAATTAACCGAAACATAAAATTAATAGCTATAATTGTTGCTTGTAATATACATTCTTCCTGTTCCTGTAAGTGAAATGTATGTTTTCAAAGTTTGCCACAGATCTAGTTTATTAGTCCAAGCATGCTTACAACACTAAGGGAAGTCAAATGCTCATAACTCATCCTAAAACATTTTTATGGACATTGCATTTTCTGCTGGTAATAATATTCACTTACAAGACACTATTTTAGATGTATTATTCATTCAAACAAAAGGAAATAATTTTTTAGAAATTATTTTATAAGTATAGAATGAATTCACTAGCAGGAACTTCTCTAAAATATTTTCTCATTTCTGTTTATAGTTACCTGTATCCCACACTGATCTCCAGATAGTACTAGTGATATGTCTAAATTTACCTTCATTAACTTTAAGGCACTTGTAAGAAGAGTATTTCCTACCTTGTAACCCTTCTAAAGGTCAGGTTGAAATGATAGCACTGTTGATTGTTAATTGGATTTGCCAAATTTCCCCAAAATTAAGCTATAAAAGGTAAGTCAATTAATTCCTTCAACCATATCATCTAGATTTCATGAGGTAACTTCAAACTAAGTAAAATATTGTACTTACAGTTTTTTTTCCCTTTTTGATGTTTATTAATATACCATATTACACTCTAAAACTCACAAGTTTCCGTACAGGTAATCAATGAAATCAAAAATATTCACTTAGTTTTGCAGATGATAATGAATATGGCACATGCAAAGGCCCAAATGAATAGGTGACATGACATTCTCTGAGAGGTAGGCAAGGAAAAGCTCTTTCTGGGTGCTGGCACAACTACAGAATACTTCGCTGCACACTTTGTAGCATCAACAGTGTATGCTATTTCAGTAATATCTCAAGAGATTCGTCCTGATGACAATATAAAGAAAATAACATTTATGTCTATTACAACAGGTGATATGAGATTATTGTCTGCTTACACTCACCAAAGTTATGAAAACATTTCTCAATATAGCATAATTATTGATTTAGGCTATATTAGCTACAAACTGAAGGGTTTTGTGTGTGGCAAGGGCAATATAGATTTAGACTCTTAAAATTTATTTGTTTATCTTTCCATTATAATCAATTGAAATCTACAAGCAATGTTTTTTGAAATAATTCATGATGATGGCCAACCAGATACCTCAGCAGATTAAAGTGACTGCTTAGGTATAGGCAAGGTGTGGGGTTTGATTTTCAGCTTACCTTGCCATCCCTGCTCCTGGAGCATGCTGAGGTGATGATTGAGACTGGGCATGGTGGCGCAAGCCTGTAATCCCAGCACTTGGGAGGCTGAAAGCAGGAAGATCACTAGGAGTCCAATCTATATAGTAAGACTATGTAAACCCTATCTTAAATACATAAAATAAATAAATTTTAAAAGTGAAATAATTCATGATAATCTTTTTCATGCTTTCCCTGATATTACTATATAACTTTACATAGATGATTTTTGTGTAAATTTTTAAAGAATACGTAAAAAATAAAATAAAACTCCCCACCTGAGGGAAAGTCACAGACGTGTTCATTCCATGCTCACGTCTAATCTCTTTACTATCATGAAGGGCAGGATCATAGGGTGCGCAATTTTTTAGTTTTGTCAAGAAATGTGTAGCATGAAATTTCAATGTAAGATCCTTCTCTCTTATCCATGTGAAATATATATATATATATATATATATATATATATATACATATACATATATATACTGAGTGATTACTACAAAGTTATTGATTGCATCTTTATTAATTTAATTTGCTCTATTTACATTTCAATTTAAAATATCATTTTAAATTTATCGTGCTAAAATAAAATAAAAAGAATATGCATATATACACATATATGTATATATTAGACACATATAGAAAACAATATCTATTGTGTAAGTAAATGGTAATGTATACTAAGAATAGAAATAAATAGAAAGAAAATAAAAATGTAGGTATTACGTAATAGAGAAGCAAACTATATATTTCAAAGCTTCTGAGTAGTAATGATTATAATGAAATATAACTAGCTATAGTCCAAATACTGAATTCCAAATCACAGTGTATCTGGTATTTTTCATTTTCATCTTAATACATTGCTAGATATATTGTCATGTTTTCAAAAAGGTTTGCTAGAGTTTTCAGATCAAACTATGAGAAAAATAAATTTTAAAATCCTGCTGATTGTTTCATTTTCACATTAGTTTAGTGACATGGATGGCACTGTGTGAAGTGCTCATTGTATTTTAATAGATGTATTATTGATGAACTCACAACCATTGCAGAGTTGATCCAGAGCAATTCTGATCAACTCTGATCACAACTGAGGTAATCAAGTGAAAAGGTGTACCACACTGAGCCATAACAGAAATCTTTGAATGAGAGACAGGTAAGTGTTGTGCATAAATGACTTACGCAATGGTTCTTAGGAAAGTTTTCCAAAACAATGCTTTTTTAAACTGAAAGCAACTGTGGTCACAGAAATCTCTTCTAATCTTGCAGAGACAGGAGAACACGCCACAGTCCCTAACATCCCTGGGTTTCAAATTTCTCTTTCTGTTTTATCATAGAAATTGGGACACATAATTATGATTGTCCTTATCTTAGGGAAAGAAGAGTTTTCAAAGAATAGAGTAATTTCCACATGGCTCTCGCATAGAATATGTAGAATAGCAGGCACAGTATTTTACTTTACATTATAGTTCTCGTTAACTTTAATACAAAAAGAAAGATTCACATTTGACAGCATTGACAATGACAATGAGTGTTCTTATCTAACTTCAGGCTTAAAAATTCAAAAGTAATTTCTTAGTTAAAAGAGACGTTAGTCCTTCTCAAATCAACCTAAAGTAGAAACAACCAACAACAACAACAAAAACAAGATTGGCTCACTTATATGTGCCTAGTTCCCTATTTTTTCAACCTCTCTTTTTCTAATTATGGTTCCTGCACAAAGATTTGCACTTTTATAGATCAAGGGAGTCTTTCATTCATTTATTTACCACCAAGGACCATGGCATTCTGTTGCTTTTGCAGATAAATGTCACAGATCATTTTTGTTAAATGAATCTCTTTGCTACAGAATCTGAAGGGTTTTTAAACAATAATGCCACTTTCATCTAAAGAGAGAAAAAGGAAACATAACAGTACTCATTCAACCATCACAGCTATTTCTAAGACAGAATTAAAATAGCATCATTTCAGCAATTTTCTTTTTACACTAATATCATAGTTCATTATTTTATACATGGAGGCACTTTAGAAACTCTCATTTGCTTTTAATCTATCACTTACTAGTTGGCAATTACGACTTCATCTTCAGTCTTTATGCTCTTAAGAATTTGAACTCATGAAACAACATTGTTCTTATAATTGTGTAAAAAACCACAGGAACAGAAAAATTCCCTGTCGTTATCAGGACTACTTGTGAATGCTTTTACATTCATTATACTTATTAGAGTGTAATATGTTTTAAAATTAAAGTAGATTTGCATGTACTCTTTGGAAAAATGGGACAGATCAAGAAATAGTTCTCACCAGATGAAATGGGAAAATACCTTAAAAGGGCTTTGACAAAACTGATGTAACACTGAGCTTGCAAGGTAAAGTTTAATACATACCTGAACTAAAGTTAGTTCTACCTGAAGCTCATGACCATGTAGAATAAAGAGACTTTGTCTGGTGCTTTCCCAGGGTTTTTTTAGCATCCATTATGGGTAGAGGAGCCAAAGTCAAGTTGGTATGCAAAGTGAAGACTTCAGACAAAGCAGAAGAGCCCAGACACTCACAGAGGTGTCAAGGCACTGGAAAACACAATATGCAAAACAGTACTGAATGCCATAAATGTGGAAGCAAGAGTATCATCATAAACAGTCTTCTCATAAACAGCATTATCATCAATAAAACTAAAGATTTATGTGATAAGTCTAATGAATACTGACTTTTCCCAAAGGTCTTCTTATTGGATGATATATACACTTACTTTCAGGTCAGGGGTCAAGTCCTAAAAGGGCCAATTTTCACTTGAAATATCTAATAATAGCATAGATCTTAATACCTTGTTAAGATTAAGTAGTCAGCCGGGCGTGGTGACGCATGCCTGTAATCCCAGCACTCGGGAGGCTGAGGCAGGAGGATCGGTGCGAGTTCGAGACCGATCTGGGCTACAAAAGTGAGCTCAAGGCCAGCCTGAACTGCATAGCGAGACCCTGTCTCAAAAAGACAAAAAAAAAAAAAAAAAGATTAAGTAGTCAGAGAACATTGTTTGCAAGGGCAAATTTACTGCACATAATAAATTAGCATAATTTTAAAAATACTATTTTATTATCTGATATCGAGACTCAATTTGTTAAAAAAATGCTATATTTTTTCTGCTATTGGATTTTGTCTTCCAAGTTGGAAGAATTCAACATTTGTCTCAGCAAACAAATATAGATTATTTTTCTCTTGAGAGCAAGTTCTAGAAAATATGAAGGCCATAAACAGAACTGTACTTCCTTTTACAAGTCAGAGAAACACATATTACACAATGACAACACAATTAACTCTTATGTTGCAAGTTTAACTGAAGTTATAATGAATGAATTCAGGCTGTTATATTTAATTTAGAATTATAGACATGGAGCACATTATTAGGAAAATTCTCATATTTTGGAAATTTGAATAAAATAATTTAATAATCTTGAGATTCAAAATAATGATACTACTAGAGAAGTGCAGCACTTTTTTCAGACGAAGATGTTGTTGTAAGCAGGAGATAAGTTAAAGTTGAACAACTGTCAAAAACAAGAAAAAACTCATAAGACATTATTCCCATTTTATTTTCCCCCATAAAAATAGGGAATAATTCTATTAATATACTTTGACATAGTAATGGCAGACAAAAGCATATATTGGCAGTTTTTCACTCAAAGGAAGTTTGTGGTTTATTATCCTTACTTGAAATGAAATATAGATTGCTCCAACAATAATCAGGCAGGTTGCCATTGCGCCTGTAGCATTTCAAGAACCACAAAGGAAGAATGAATCGTTTCCATCCACCCTTAAATCACATTTTCACATCTACCAATGATTTTTATAGCACTTGGGATTTGTTAATAGCTCATTAAAGTGATTTCAACATTCAAACCTCCCATTTACAATTGTTGTTACCTCATTACTCCAGAATGACCAGTTAGTCCAGCCAAATCTTGATTCACACCTACCACAAAGCATCTCCATTTCCACTAAGTTTGCTGCTTTGCAATATTCTTACTGATTGACCCTTGCGTTAATAATCTCAATTTTCATCTATACTTGCCATAAATTAGTCAATATAGATACTTAGCTAAAGCAGTGGATTTAGTAATAGGGCTGTTTTCTAGTATCTGAACAACATGTAAAGATTCTAGGGATGTGTTAAATCACGCACAACATCGTGAAGACCCATAGCCACCTCCTGAATAAGATTCAGACTGATAGGAAAATTGAGAACAAATGCAATAGAACACAATTTCCAAAGAAGTGATTTCAAGTCCAGCTGAAGTCTGGCATCAGTGTGAAATTTCCTAAATGGAACCACATGATTTCTGTTTTAAATAAGATCTATCACTTTCAATGAGCCAAAAGAAATAATACTCTAATTATCTGTTTGTTCATGGTCTGCAGGGCTATTTAGTGAGACTTTTAGGATTAGAATTTTATGCTAAAACTAAGAATCAGGAAGCTGTTAATGATATCAAGTGTGAATGTTACTGAGTATCTATATGTTAATAAGACATAAAAATAGACATTTTTAAAAGTTAGTCATATGAAGTCCTCAATAAGAAGCATTCCAGAAGCAATTAGTTTGAGGCTTGTTTCCAAAGTAGAAAATAAAATGAGTAGGTAAACATACAATATAAATGAAATTTGCTTTGTTCATTGTATATAGTATTTACCTACATTTTTTTAATATATTATGGCTGGTTCAGTCTGCTCTGGGAGTGGGGCTGGCACAGCATGTGGTGCTAGGGATTGAACTGCACTCCCCGCGGTTGCATAAGCTGGCCTAAGAAGGCGCTTTATAACCACTGAGCCATCTTGCTGGCCCAAATGTATATAATATTTAGATCATACATTATCTCAAATAACCATAACATCTTAGATTTCTGTAATGATATGCCTAAAGAAAGCCAAAACTATACTTTAAAGAGTAAATTATTACTATTAACAGCAGTTACATTTATAGGTGGAAGCCGAAAATATAAATATACATAATTTACCTCAGGCCACGTTCTTCAGCATGAAAATCAGGTGCAAATCAAAATTTGCTGATTTATAATCAAATATTCATTTGATTAAGAATCTTAACCTGGAACCAAAGGATTCAATGACCTTGGAATATCCTGAAATTAAATGAAAACTGGAATCTATATTTGTAATAAATTTAAAGTTCAGACAAAGCTTTCAAAGACTATGCTAGTAGTTTATCTAAATTCATGCAAATTGGACAATAATTTTGCAGAGAAAAACATAGGCGAAGAATAGTTTCTTTCACACATGTTGGCATTTAGACTTAATGCATCACAGAGTCATTTAAGCAAGTATGACCACAGCAACCTGGACATGACCCTTGACCTCAGAAGCTATGAAGAGTCAGGCCTGGTTAGTACGTGGATGGGAGAGTAACTTAGGCAAATGTTACACTGAAACAGCTAAGTGTATTTTATTTACGTTGCTGACATAACGTTTGGTGCAGAATAAAAAATTCATGCATTATTGCAATTTAATTGCACTAGCATGGTTCACAGCAACAGGCAGTATTCACCCCACAAAAATGTGAAATCAGATCAGCTATTACGTAGTTATGAGAACATAACTGAGTTTTATTTTCCATTGTACCTTTTTAAAAAAGTTAACATACAAATAAAAAATACTTTGGAGTACAAAAATATTGGCATAGGGTGGCCTGGAAATCACCGTGATATTCCTACCTCAGCCTCTCAAGTGCAGGGATTATAGGTATATTTCACCAGGGTTGTCCTCAGCCTGAACTATTTTATTGCCTAAATAAATAAATAAATAATAAAGTTAAAGGAAAGATAGGAGCAACTTAATTTTCTTGTGATCATAAAGGTATTTTGGGGCTGGCCAAATAGCTGAGAGGATTAAAGCACCTGCAAACAGGCACAGGGGTGAGCGCTTCAATCCCCAGGTCTGCTGTGCCAGCGCCGCTCCTGGGGCATGCTGAGGGGCAGTGGAGACTGGGTGTGGTGGCATAAGCGTATAATCTTAGCTCTTGAGAGGCTGTAAACAGATGGATCACTAAGAGTCTGATCTAGTAGTAAGACCCTGCATGCCTTGTAGACACTTCCCTAAAATACCACAACAAAAAAACAAAAAACAAAAAAGATAATTTAAATTTGACTGTAAATTGAATGTATTGGCAAGTGCTCTGCTAAATAGTATATGCAATCTCCACTCTCTTTCAAATGGAGTTCAATCAATCATGAGTACGCAAACACAGCCTTGCCTCTGCGTTAGTCAGCTTTCTGTCACTATAATGAAATTCCTGAGATAATTAACTCATGAAAGGGAAAAAGTGTCTATCGGCTCACAATTATAAAAATTTCTGCCCATTATGTTTGCCCTGTAGTGAGGCAGAAAGTTGGCAGAAGTGATAAGTCAGGAATCAAAATTTCCCAGGCACCTTGCCTGTAACACTTCCTCTTAGCTTCCCAGGGCATCTTGCCCCAAATGTTCCTTCCCTCGGTTTCCTAGGTAACCTACCCAACCCCAACCCCATCCCTGCCTCACATTGTACTCTGATCTCAGCTCACTTCCTCTTGACCTATGTCGATCTAAACTCACTCCCTTCTGATGTAAATAAAATTAGAAAGGATGATGCCCATCTAAATTTAGCAGTGCCGCCTCACCCCCAAACTCCTGATCTAGTTGCTACTTGGCTGCTCCAGCCCACGATCACCCTCCCTGAAAGATCCTATAAAGTCCCCTGTCCCGCTTTGTTCACTGCTGTCTTGGTCCACTAAACAGCCAGTCTGCCTGATGCCCCCAACAAATCTACTCACATCAGAATGCCTGGCCTGGTTGATTGCATGGGTTCGAACCTAACAAGAAGCATGCAGCAAGCAAAACTGCTCAGCTGATGAGCAAGGAGCAGAGACAAAGGAGAAAGAAAAGCTCCATAACCTCTAGCAAGGGCTCATGACAATAGCTGAAGACTTAGACTTGGCTTCACATTCTAAAGGTTATACCAGGGGCTGTGCATTTAACATGTCAACCTTCGGGGATCTACAGTATTTAAATTATAGCAAATTTATTCAGTTCACTCAGTGCCTGCTGAATAATACCTACACACAATTAATTGAATCATTGAGATTCATGCTGAATGTCAGGAACTTTGCCATGCATTCTAAGCCAAGAAGGCACAAGAACCCAATTGAAGTTGCTCCTGCCAGCAGACCACAGCCATTCTTACATAGAAGCAAAAGTTTTGGTTTATCTTCAGACTAATCATTGCCCACTGGATTAGTTTGGTTCTCCAGAGCTGAATGAAAGAGTTAATGTTGCTTCTGGGCTGTTTGTATCTACATGTCCCTTTAAAGTCTCATATGGTCCTAGGTGGTGGGATTTATTTTTCAGACATCAGGGATTGAATCAGGACCCTGAGTTTGCCAGGAAAGCACTTATTCTACTGAGATATCTCCCCAGCCCAGGTGGTGGGACTTTGAGAGGCAGCTGACTCTACAGTTTGTGGCTGCCTCATCATCTAAAGCTGGGAGAAATGGTGTGAGCACAGCACCTTTAGGTGCTGGGGTCGGTAACCTACATACAATGGAAGAGATGGAAGAGACACGCTTTCACTACCTCTCTCATTTTTTGTTGTTTTTTGTTCTGTGTGTTTCATTTTTTCTATCTTCCCGCTCACTGAGTTATTGCCTCCCCACCATGCCACTCTGCCTTAGAGCCAGCCAATTGTACATGAAAACTTCTCCAAACTGTGAGCTAAATGAGTCTTCCCTATTTATTTGTATTTATTTGCATTTCAATTAATTCCTCAATTACTTTATTTACTCATTTAGTACCAGGTATCAAATTTAGGCTTCCTAGGCAGGTGCTGTGCCACTGAGCTATGCCCCTTCCCTTGCCTTCCCTTCCCTTCCCTTGCCTTCCCTTCCCTTGCCTTCCCTTCCCTTCCCTTGCCTTCCCTTCCCTTCCCTTCCCTTCCCTTCCCTTGCCTTCCCTTCCCTTCCCTTTCCTTATTTAACTATGCATGTCAGATATTTTGTCTCAGCATCAAGAAAAGAAACTAATACATAGACCCAGCCCAAGGCAAAATTCTTCAAAGTACACAACCCCATTGGGCTCTCATTCACTTGGCAAAAAACAAAGCTATCTCTTTAATTAGTAACTGTACACATCAATTTTTCTTTCATGGAAAATACCAGGAATTTTACTCAGGACTTTGCATTTGCCAGACTGACACTTGAGCTACTGAGCTACATTCCCAGACTCTGTATACATTGATTTTATCCAATCAAAATTTTGTCAAAGTAGGGTTGGTGTGGGCCTGGCGGGATGGCTCAGTGGTCTAAAGTGCCTGCTTGGGAAAGCTTGGGCGGCTTCAGGGACCGCGGTTCGATCCCCGGCACCACATGCTGCGTCAGCCCTGCCCTCAGGGCGGGTTGAGCAGGCCATAAAAGTGAGTGAATAAACAAACAAAGGTTCTGAAACAAGAAAAAAAAAAATAAATAAAATAACAAAGTAGGGTTGGTGGTATAGCTCAGCAGACTAAGCACTTGCTTAGGAAAGCACTGGGACCAGGATTTGGCTCCTGACCCTGCCTCTAGCCCCTACTTTCAAGCACGCTGAACCAGCAGGCATGGTGGTATGCACCTGTAATCCCAGCACATGGAAGGCAGGATACAGGAGGATCACTATGAGTCTCAGGTGTGTAGTGATACCCTGTACAAAAAAAAAAAAAAAAAAGTAATATTGTCAAAGTGACAATGATCTTGTGATGAAGTTTTTGAACTATGAGATAAAGCCGAAGTTTGACTTAAACATAAATTTAAAGTTCCTATCAGTTGAATTATTAAGCATGAAGACGATCAAGGCTAATGTTTTCTTGAATCTTATATATCATGTCCTTCCTCAAAATTTTCTCTACTTTAAAAAAAAAGAGGAGAGATAACATACCTGGTGAAAAATTATTAATTTTTACCATGTTACTTTCTGAGATCACCTATTGACTAAACATCTCCTACTACAGTATTTCTTGACTTGAAATCAGGGTCTGGACCATTGCTGTCACTAAATAGAATGAGGATAACTAATGTCTATGGTGAAAGTCTGAAGAAAGAAATAAACACATCAGGTAGATGCTATAGCAAGACACTGTGTGATCATTGGATGCTTCTCACAAAAAGATCCAAAGAAAACCTGAAATAGAGGGAAGGAACATGACTGTTCACAAAGCACTTTTCAGGGAGGCTCCAGAAGTGAAAGGTTGTTTCCATCGACATATGTTGCACCTAGACTTTCTCCACTATATTTTTATTTCAAGAATATAGAATTGAATTGCTCTGAATTGCTTTATGTTATGGGCCAGTGCTGAAAGAAATGAAAAGACCCAATGAATGTAACTTCAGAGGTCTCACTGAGCTCTGTCTCTCTCGAGGTGAGCCCAGAGCTCCAGAAGCATCTCCTCTTTATTTAAGACTTTAAGTTCTGTTGACTTGCACACAACTGCTAAATAAGGATTACAAGGAGGGGAGGACATAATGACCAACATCTCAAGTAAGAGGGGAGACATCAATCAGGATAAGTTGTTTCCTGCCTTCTTAAAACCCGGTTTTCTGGAATCCCTAAGTAACAGATTACAAACCACCCTAAGTTTTGTTTATTGTGTTTTGCTTGATTAAGATGCTAGTTTGCTATCTCTACATATTCCCATTTTTACTTTTTATGCTGAAAGACAATTTTTGTTGAGGCATCAGGGCGAGGACTGTGGACTTTTGATCCATAGCTTATTGCTGGATCTGTCATCATTGCCAAACTAAGCAGGATATGCAAAATAATACAGAAACAACATAAACAAATCACTACTACATTTCCACCAAACCACTAGATAACATGAAAAGGATTAAGGTTTTCAATTCCATTAGAGATTCTTTGCAACATATTGAGTTTGGTTCTATGAAATGAGAGTCATACAAGATGAAAAAGTACTCCAATTACATTTTCAATAAGGTTGACATTGTAGATTAATGATTTGGTCTCCCAACATAACAATAGCTTGTTCTGAATCATTGATCTTAGTATTCGGCTCTGAATCTATGTGTCCTTGATATGTCCATAATTGTTTTCAGTCCTTGTGCCATTGCTGCACAAAATGAAGAGTTTGTATACCTTGGCTTAATGCTACTCTGGCTGTAGCAGCTGTCGATGTAGAGGGGCTATCATGAGTTCAAGCTTTCCTTGTGTTCTCTTCTTTAACATCTCCAGCAAATGTTGGGATAGCATCATGGAAGAGGAGTTGCCATAGGCGATATAGTTGTATTGGAAGTAAAATTCTGGTCCTTGTCCTGAGAATGTAGATGTTATCTCTAGAAAAGTTAAGGCTGAGCAGAATGAGATTTGTTACCTTTAAAGAAAGAGGTATTTTCATCTCAGTTTCTTTCCTTCTGCTATCTGAACAGAGCCGCAGAGCTCCATAGGGCTCCAATCTATGATGCTTCCAGTGAAAGTATTAACTAATCCCCAGGCTGCCTCCCCTCTTACATATTTCCTAATGTACCCTAATATAATCAACATTGGTATTCTGACAGGATGGCAGATCTAGTGGTGGAAACATTCCATTAGCAGCTATGCCTTTGAACTTTTTTCCTTTGAGAAAAAGTCTCCTTTTTTCTTCCCTTATCTCCGTGTTGTTACTTACTAGACTTTTCCATCACTGAATTACTCTATGGAGTGGTAGATTTGGACCCAAAATGAAAATAAAGCCATCACAGTGATATAGGAAGAAAAAAACAATCTCTAGTGGATGACACCTAATGATATATTCTTCTGGCTCCCTTCAGGTGATGATTGATCTTGGATGTTGATCTTTAAGGAGGTCAGCATCCTTAAAGCACTTATTTGACCTTTGTTTATTTTATTTGAGCATTTGTTTGACCTTTGATGTTTAGATCTAGCCCAAAGTGGGAGCATCCATCCCTCAAATAGTTGCTAGATATATTGCCTTCTGTGTTATCTCCTTTGAGGACCTAACCCTGTCTGACTGCCTATAATATTTCTATCTGCTTGCAACGTTTCCTGAATGCTGAAAAAAGTAACCTGAAGTACTTTGAGGTTATTATGGGTGATAAGCGCTGTGGCTTCTTCAGGCTGAAACCGGCAGTTGGGAACCGGCAGTCAGAGATACACTCCAGAGGTTCTATCTATAGGCTCTCAACAGATACCAGGCATTTTTACCTTGGGTAGGAGATAACCAAGATAAAATCTGGAAAAGATAAAGCCAAAGAAATTATTAAACATACATAGGCCAAATAACATCAGTGGAATAATTATGGATGTGGCCCAAATTTTCACCAATGGTAATGGCTTATTTTTTAGGTACATGTTGTGAGAAAACGGTGACATTTACAAGTTAGTTTTATTTGTAGAATGTCGAACTCAAAGTTGTCTGTATAGGGAAACATTTTTTGTAATATATATTACATTTGTAAAGCTAGTCTTAGTGTAAATTGGATTAATCTTCTAAAGTCTGTTTCCTTTTGAGGTACGATGACTGGAAGGAAAGTCAGGGTTGGAGATGAACAAAGCAACCTGTGCCAATGTTGAGCAATAGGCTGGGTTTTCCTTTGATCATGATTTCTCAGGACTCCTCCGGGGAGAAGACAGAGACTGTCGGCCAGAGGGAGCAGGTAGTCCCAGTGCCCTTCAGTTCTACTGCACCATCTGAAAAGCTGAGTTGGAGCTCTGGGGCTTTACCTCAGCGTGCAGTCTCACTTCTAGCAGCTGCTTTGGGAGTCAGGGTATTGCTTGTGGGTCTCTTGAGACAATCTCTCTTATTTTGGCCTGGTTTCTGATAGTCATAGCAGATGAACTTTATCATCATTGAGCTATTCCTGGAGCCAAAATAATCGGACTCAGGATCTATTTTTGGAGCCACAACAAGGCAGATTTTTTTTTAAATCTCTTTTGTTTTCTCTCCCTGGTTTTCTTCCCGTCTCAATTATAGGAAATTGTTTTCTTGTTGTCCAATAAAATATCAAGTGAATTTTTTTATTTGTCCCTAGGTAGGTAATGGGGCTTGCTGGATTTTAGGAAGAGGCTGTCTGAATGATTTCCTATTTAAAGTGAGTCTTTTCATCAATCAAATGTTTTGCATCTGAGTGTTTACACTTACTCATTTTCTGGGTTTTATAGAGCTGGTACCCAAACTACTTCTCCAGTATCTGTAAATAACACAAGCAAAAACCTCTTCTCCATCTCTGAATAACTCCTGCAACCCACTGATCAATATCAATTAGAAAGAAAATAGGCTGTTGTGAAGGAATGCTCACTTCCTTTGTCCAGTGATAGTCTGCAGCAGAAGATCTGTCTGGCAGTTGATTTAAAAATTTAATGTGACTAAAGCTTTTTGTATTAATAACTAGGTATTTATATGTGTTCCCATACTATTCCCCCCTTTTTGGTTAATAAACATTTGTTTCAAAATTCTATTAGCTTGTTCTA
Source organism: Myocastor coypus (assembly GCA_004027025.1). Classification (NCBI taxonomy): domain Eukaryota; kingdom Metazoa; phylum Chordata; class Mammalia; order Rodentia; family Myocastoridae; genus Myocastor; species Myocastor coypus. Next base: position 385,631 of record PVJA010000001.1, on the reverse strand, counting down.
TAATTGCTTGACCCTGGGGGTTATATGGAATGCCTGCAGTATGAATAATGTTCCAATGTTTAAAAAATGTCTTAAAACTTTACTAAGATAGGCAGGAGCATTATCAGTTTTAATTTGTTGTGGGACCCCTATTACATTAAATGCATCAAACGTTGTATGACATATTGACTCTTTTCACTGGGTAAAGGGCTAGCCCATTGAAAACCTGAAAATGTGCCTATGGATATGTGAACACACTGTAGTTTTTCCAAAAGAAGTAACATGAGTGACATCCATCTGCCACAGCTGATTGGTTGCATTTTCTCTAGGATTTACTCCTTGACTAAAGTGATGGCCTTGTAGAACACTGCATTGTGAGCAGGAGTTTAAGATACGTTGTGCTTATTTGTGTGTGATATTAAATATGTGAGTAAGTCCTTGTTTATTAGTATGAGTAGAAGCATGGAAATCCATGGCAGCTTGAACATTACCTATAAGTAATCAATGTATCTGTTCATTTTCTGCTGACATAGGACCAGGAAATGCAGCATGATCTCTAATATGCATAATGAAAAGAGGCTGACTTCTATTTCTGATAATAAGCTGTAGCATAGGAAATAATTGTATTAATTCTGAACCATCTGCAATTAAGGTAGCAGTTTCTTTTTTTTCTTTCTTATTTTATTTTTTTACTGTATGCTCAGTGTCCGGGGAATCAGTTACAAGATTTAGTGTGTCAGAGCAATCTTGAAGGAACATAATAATAGCAGCTAACTCTGCCTTTTGAACAGAGCAAAAAGGAGTTTGCTTAATTTTAGTCTCAGGACCTATATAGCCTGCCAGGCCAAGTTTATTGACATCAGCAAAAAATGTATCTGCCTTAGGAATAGGATTAGTTTTAATAACAGAAGGTAATAAATATCCATTGGGTTCTTTTAAGAAAATGAAGGCATTTATTTTGGGGAAATTGTTGTGAATATCACCAAAAAAGTCTTGTAAAGCAATTTGCCATTAATTTGGAAGTTTGTATTGACACAGACTTTCTTGTTGAGTAAGTGGCACTATAATTAGTAGGGTATCTGTTACAATAAGATAGCGAAGTCTTAATCTACCTTTAGTAATAATTCCACAAATTTTACCTAGATACATGGATAACTTTTTCTGCTCTTTATTAGGTAAAAATAGTCATTCTAAAATATGATCTTCCTGCCAAAAATCCCAGTAGGTTAGTGTTGTGATGGAGAAACAACTAGTACAACCAATTGATCAGGATCAATTCTGTCCAAATAAGCAGTTTGCATAATTTGGTCAACTTGTGAAAGTTCCTTTTCCACTAAAGTATTTAAAGATTGGGGACTAAAAAAATAAAAAAATAAAAAAAATATATGGATCAGGGACTATCTAGGGCAGCGTCCCCTTGTAATGTAAGAAACAAGTTTTGTAAGGCATAGGTGGGAATTCCTAGGGAAGGCCTAAATGAATTATTGTCTCCCAACAATTTCTAAAACTCATTTAAAGTATGTAGGCAATCCTGACTTAATTGAACCTTTTGAGGCCATCCATGGGCTTCATCCAAATTATTACCTAGGGGAGCCCGGCGGGATGGCTCAGTGGTCTAAAGCGCCTGCTTGAGAAAGCTTGGGCGGCTTCAGGGACCATGGTTCGATCCCCGGCACTATATGCTCCTCCAGCCCTGCCCTTGGGGTGGGATGAGCAGGCCATAAAAATGAGTGAAAAACAAACAAAGGTTCTGAAACAAGAAAAAAATAAATAAATAAAATTTTTAAAATTCTTAAAAAAAATTCTGACCTAGGTACTCAAAGAGTTGTGCTTGTTGTATTTTTTTTTTTTTTTGCTATAATTAATCCATATTCTCCTAAGACTGACTCAGCCTTAGTAATAACTTGTTTTAATTCATTTCTGTCAGGATGGGCAAACAGTAAATTGCTCATATAGTGTAAAATTAATGCTGAGGGAAATAAACATCTTAGCTTTCCAGAGGTTGGTTTACATAAAACTGACAAAGTGTCAGACTATTTAACATACCTTAAGGCAAGACTTTCCATTGATACCTTGGAGTAGGTTTGTTATTATTTAGGGAGAGTATTATAAAAGCAAACTTTTCTCTATCTTGAAACTGAAGGGGGATAGTGTAAAAGCAATCAATTAAATCAATAATGGTTAAAAACCAGTCCTTGGGAATTATACTAGATTGTGGCAAGTCTGGTAGTACTGGACCCATTGACTGAATACCAGCTTTAATTTTTCTTAAATCTATAATTAATCTCCATTTCCCTGACTTCTTTTTTATAACAAATACTGGGGAATTCCAGGAACTTGTTGATCGTTCTGTTCTGTCCTCATTTAACTCCTGAACTAATTTTTTAAGAGCCTAAAGCTTCTTTTATAGTCAAAGGTCATTCCTCGAACCAAATAGGCTGCTTTGTTAACCACTCAAGGGGGAGGACAAAGCTCAGAGCAATGGTCATCACTCTAAATTTGAATTCAAGGTAAGGGTATTTATCCCCTGGGAAATCGCAGGGATCTGTAAAGTAGCACCCCACTGAGAAAGCAGAACTTGTTGCCATAAGGGCATCGCATAGTCTTCCACATAGAGTTGCAAATTTCCTCTTTTTCCATTTGGCCCAATACAGACCAACATATTTTGACTTTGTTGAATATTAGTCATAGTTTCCATTCCCTAAAATGTGACAGAAACAGACATCTTAGGATATTGACATGGCCAGTCCTCAGAGGATATAATAGAAACATCAGCTCCACCGCCTACCAACCCTTTAAAAACCAGGTGTTGAATAGATATAGATAACTGGGGTCTTTGTCCCAGAAGTGTCTGCCATCATACCAAAAAATCTGCACTTCTAAGTCTTCCTTTTCTTTTCTTTGGCATGCTATTGCCTTTTACATAGGGCAGCAATAGTAACTGAGCAATTCTCTTTTTGCTTACTATCTGAAAGGGTATGGAGGTAGATATCACTACAAGAATTTCTCCTTCATAATCACTATCTATGGCTCCTAATCGTGCAAAGACACCTTTGATAATAAGGCTACTTCTCCCAGTAGTCAAACCAACAGTATCTTTGGTTATGGAACCAAAAATATTACTACAAATTTTTATGTATCCATAAGCGGGTTGCAAAAACTGACTTTCTATTACTACAGTACGTAAGGTTACACTTTCTGATGTGGTATGAGAAAGATTTGAGACCCTTAGTTTTGGCTGATTATGTGGTTGTTCAAAGGAAATTGCTCATACTCCGTATTGTTTATCTCTGGGCCCAGAAGAAGAAGGCCTATTGTCCAGTTTCTCTGCTGTTGTTAAGGTTGTCCATTTTTATCAAATTTGGAGTGACAATCATTTGCACAGTGTTTTCCCCTTTTACGTTTAGGACACAGCCCTGCTGGCTTAGTTTTATCTTTACCCTTTTTCTTTTGTGTTTTTACAATCCTCTTTCATATCCCCCACTTTGCCACAATTGTGACATTCTGTAAGATTTTGTTTACATGAAGTTTGTAAAGTGGTGGCCAGTAAGTTAGCTTTATAAGGATCAGAACCAATATCTGCACAAGCTTTAATATATTCCTCCAATGGAGCACCTCAAACGTTTAATGGGCATATAACCTTTTGGCATTCTGAGCTAGCATTGTCAAAAGTCAAAGTTTGTAGCAACATATCCCGAAGATAAAGTTGCCTGACCTTTTTTTATCAATTGCCTCCTTGAGTCTAGAGATAAAATCAACAAAGGGTTCATTTGGAGACTGTATTACTTTAGTAAGACTTTTGAGCTTCTCCAGGTTTTTCCACCTTCTCCCATCCTCTGAGACAAGATAAACATGTCTCAACAATGGCCATATCATCATACTAAAGTTAAGCTATTATACCAAACCATGCACCTGAGCCAGTAAGCTGAATCGTTGTTATAGACATAGGTGGATTTTGACCTTTGTTTATCCTGTCCTGAGTTTCTGCCTCATCTTTCAATAGGTATGGAATTGAAGGTATTATGCTGCTTCCAAAATAGTATGGCACAATACTTCCCAATCATGAGGAATAAGGCTATGTTCATCTACCAATTCTTGTAAGAGGCCCACAACATAATTAGATTGCATTCCATATGACATAACAGCTTGCTTCAAGTCTTTGATCATCTGAAAAGCCAAAGGTTGATAATCCCATGGTACATAACCATTTGGTTGTTGCCCATTTGAAGGGTGCTGTTGAATCACAACAGGGTGTACTCCCAGTGGAGTTTTGTAAGCCTCTGGGTCTCCCTGATTCCTTCCTTGTAATAAAGTTTGAGTCAATGATCTTCTAGGTTCAGCAGCCGAGATGGGTTGCTTATGCTTATATGGAGGTACTGAAGGATTAGTTGGGGGAGGACGCAGAGGTTGAATTTGATCAAGATTTGAAGGTGGATTTGAAACATCCCATCATTCCACCAATTTGGATATCAGTTGTGTCAAATGTTCTACATGATGAGATAACTACTGAATTTAATTTGTCTCTTTATCCAACCCATTCCTCTGAGCTTCTGAGAACTTCTCAGAATCAGAGGCAAAGGCTGAAGAACCAGAAATGTTTGCTTTACTTTCCGATTCTTTGATTTAGATTCTTCACTCAACAAGGACAAATTAAGGGATGTGGTGCTGCCTTCATGTTCCGTCCGTAGTGTCCTCATCAACTCCAACCTTTCTAGGGCTACCCTGAGTTTGAGGAATTGGCTGCAGACTTGATTCCTTAGAGTCAGACTGCAGGGGCTCCAAAGCCAAGGAGATAAAGCTACACAAAGACCGTACAAGTAAAAGAATAGGTTCTCCTTGATGTTGTGTTCTGCACAGCGTCTTCATAACTTGCTTCTAAAATTTTAAGTTTAGAGCAGATTTTCCCTTAGTCTGAAACCAACAACAATGCATTTTTATAAAGAAAAATAATTCTTCAAAAATCTTTGGTTTCAACTTTACCCCTGCTCCTTTCAGTAATGTCTCTATAAGATTGGCATACTCTTTTTCTATTGAAGTGGAATTTCTCATTACTCTGAGCTTTTCCCAGTGGTCTCACCTACCCTGTGCGTACTTTTCTGAAGTAGCCAGGCCTCTCTTAACTCACCCCTGGCCATCTTCCGTGCCCCACTCTGTGTGCCAGTTATTTTTTGTTATGGTCTGGTGCTGAAAGAAATGATTATCAATAAATGTAGCTTGGGAGGTCTCACTGAGATCTGTCTCTCTCAAAGTAAACCCAGAGCTCCAGAAGCATCTCTTTTTTATTTAGGACTATAACCACTGTTTGCCTTAATTATTTGTTTGATGCTAGGTTCACACAATTGTTAAATGAAAGGATTACAAAGAGAGGAGGAGATAATCACCAACATCTCAAGTAAGGGCAGAGACATCAATCAGGATAATCTGTTACCCACCTTTTTAAATCCCAGTTTTCTGGAATCCCTAAGTAACAGATTACAACTCACTCTAAGTTTTGTTTATTGTTCTTCACTTCTTTAAGATGCTAGTTTCTTATCTTTACGCTGAATAAAGTCAGTATCCTTTGAACGAACAAGATAAAATTTGCCGCCTACTGTGCAAGTGGTTGCAGAAGAGGAGAATGTTCCTTCAATATGTAAATTATTATAGAAGGTGAATACTACCAAAGAAACTATGCTGCTAGACCCATTCCAGTGGATGGAGATGTGGCCCTTCTCATGTACAATATTACTAAGACAACTCATCTACTATGGAAAGCATGAATAAATGAGGTCAGACATGACAGCAACTGTAGGCAGACTGAGCTCTTTCTGAGGTAAAAGAGACTCATCTTTCAAAAGCAATACACTTATCTTTCCATTTCACTGTTACAATCTTTATTACATGCCTCAGCTTCGTCCTGAAAAACTACCAGTTCATCAAGCATCTGAGTAGTCTGCATCATATACTCCACACAATTTCATATTCATAGAATGTGCTTCGCCATTTCTCTGCTAATTCCAGTGCTTTTGATCTTTTCTTCTGTAAAGCCCTCGCTGATTTTTTTTCCTTAGCCTATAACCTTATATGTCAGACTTCTGCATTTGTCACGTACATACACTCTAATTTACTATGAATTTATTAATTGTTAATTGAATTGTTATCTAGCCCCTGATTTGTCACACATTCTTAACAAGCTTTTGAGAAAGTCAACTAAAGTCTCCAACAATTTTCTCCTTTTTGGTACAATAAAAATATTTTCTTTCATTTCCAAGAGAGCTCTAGGAAATAGTGAATTAAGCCTAAAACAAATGAAATTTATGAGCTGCAGCAGTGCATGTTTTGATGTTGTACTTGTCATCTATCTAGTTAGTTATGATTTGGAATGTCATTCCGGAATAGATGTCCTCTGTGAATCCTCAACATCTTTTTTTTCCAGTATTTTTATATCAGCTTTATTGAATTGTAATTAATGCATTATAAAAGTTTTCAATTCATTGGTCTTTACAGGATTTAATTCATATGAACAATTAGCACAAAGAGAACTAAGATATATGTGGTCATGCATTGGGTTTCTCCATATTTTCAGTGTTCATCCATATATTGGTTTGAATACTTTTCTTAGGCCTTATTTACCCTAAAATTTATTTTTTTTAAAACACAGTAGTAGTACAGCCAGATTAAGTAGTACAATGTATACTGCTGTCCTCATAGTAGTTATTCAGCAAACAGGATGCAAACATGATAATTTCTCTAATCACTATTGGTATGAATATTTCTTCTCATGAACCAAGAGAGAGCGTCATGTACTCAGGCTAACATTCCATAATAGCAGTGGGTTATTGGCAGAATTATCAAGGTCAGATGCTGTTAATTTCAGCTTTTTATACCTGAGTATACTAATCTGACTTTATTTTTTTTATGCCTCATGGTTAAACTTTTCTGCTGAGTGTTTAAGGGCAAGTTAAAGCAAGACCTGTATAACAAACCATGTAACTTTTAGATGTGTGCTGCTTCTAACGTCATTTCAGTTATTACTATACTCTCCCTCTCTCTCAAGTAAATCGAAGAAAACAAGAAATGGTAATAAAATAGAATAAGAGACAAGCAAAAATGCCATAGGATTGACCTGATACAATTTTGTATATGCTTAGATTTCTAAATTTCTGTATAAAAATGTGTAACTTTTTATCACATTCTACAGGTATTTATTATAATATCAATGATTGATGGAAGGCACTGATTTCTTGTTACGTCTAAGACATTTGATATTCAAAAACACAGGTTAAGCTCAAGTACCTATGTTATAGAGTAATACTATCATTAAGCTTCTCTTCTGAAAGGTTAAGAACGTAAGCTTGCAGACCAAAAAATTAGAAAAAAAGAAAGGATACAAGAATAGCCAATATTTTGGCCCTAGCTCTTCAAGGTCCTTGAGGACTCAGGACATAAGAGAAACTGTGCTGTAGCATCCTACAACTCAGTGGTATCCCAAATTTTCCTATCAAGGAGAATACGGAGCCAAAGAGAAAAGAGTTTGATGATAGGTAGGGTTCCTAAGAAGAGTCACCTAGAGAGAATCCGTTCTCTCAAGCTTTCACAGAAAGAAAACTGGTCAAGCAATGGCTGTGGCTCATGCGGATGGCTGAAACTGACAACAGTTGTACCAAGTGCTGTAAATGGTTCTGAAGTAAAACCTGAGGGGATTTTACTGAACTTATGAGATTCAAAAGTTACATGAATCATCAATATCTTCATCAAAGTCTATCCTTTCTTTTACTCAGACAATTTAGGATTCCTCTTATTTATCTGTCATTTTCAATAAATGAAAGATTGAACCTACATTTAAATTTATCCTGAATATCCATCAGTTAGCACCTGGCAGATAATATATCTCAAAAAATGTTATAAACTGAAGCAAATTACTGATATAAACACATATATCAATTGTTAAACAATTGATATATATGTATAGATCTATCAATAGATTTATCTATTGATAGATACCTATATAGTTAAATAGATCTTTACCACATAGCCCAGTGTTTTGCATGTAGCAGGTAGAAGTCTCTTTCCTTGATGACTGTTTAAATTAGAAATGATTTGTTAATATAAGTGTGCCTTATGGGTTCAATCCCTGGTGTGCCATTCCAATTCCACCCCTGGGGCATACTGAGATCACAACAGACTGGCATGGTGGCATGCACCCATGATCCCAGCACTTGGGAGACTAAAAATAAGGAGGGTCACTATGAGTCCAATCTCTGTAGTGAGACTCTGTAGAAAATGTAGAAAAATACAAAAAAAAAAAAAATATCCCAAAACATTAGCATGCCTTAGAACTTCTTATTCTGGATAAATTTAGTGATGTGTGTAATATGTGATAAAACAATCCTTTTTGAAATAAATCAAGTACTTTTAAGACAGTAAGAAAACTCTACCTACACAACTGTAGTAAGAAATATAAAAATATAAAATATGGCAATGTGCTTAGATTAGCTATAAATGTATATTGAAAACTTTAGAGAAATAACTAAACAAGTAAATTTATGAATGCTATATTATGAAAGGGGAGAAAATAAATTATATGCACTATTCAATTAAAACAAATGGGTATAAAAAACTGTAAGACAAAATCCATGGCAAAAATAGAAACAAAGAAAAAGACTAGCAAGCACAGATAGTAAAAGTATACAACAAATACAAATTCAATATATCATAATCCTCTTAAATGTCAATGTCCTTAAAGAAATTTTAAAAAGTAACTATCAGATTTGACTTTGAAAATCCATAATTATTACTCTAGAAAATCCCCTTTATAATATTCTATAAATGAGACATAGAAATATAAATCATACTTGTTAAAATTAATAAAAAATATCTGGACTTCCTATATGAATGTTGGACAAAACAGCTTCTAAACAAAAATAGTAGGAATAGATAGTTATTACAGTGATAAACGTGTCATTTTAAACATTGTATCAAGATATATAAAGCAGAATTGATAGAATTGCAAGGGCAAATCGGTGATTCAATTAAAATAGAGATATCCACCTTCCTCCTTCAATTTTTGACAGATTCAACAGGTAGAAATGGAAGCAGATTATGATTACTGATCTTACATATATTAAACAAATACTAAAAAGATAATTTGTACAACTATTCATACATTATATATATATATTATATATATATGGAACAATTATTTAAGAGATAATCCACAAAATTTCACATAAATATAGAACATGTAAATAGGCCACGTTAAACCTAGAATCTCCCTCTCTAGTAACAAGACAAGGATGTTTTGTATCTCTGCTTCTTTTCAGCAGTGTAGTTTATGATCTTGCTAATGAAATGACAATAATCTTAAAGAAAGGGAATACAGAATAGGAAGAAATACCCTTTGCTAATGATGTGATTATGTAGAAAATTTCAACAAAGCATCAAAAGAATTTTCAAGCTTTATTTAACTAGGGTAGGGTTGTAGGAGATAAAAATAATACATCAAATCTGCTTTCTTTTCTGTCAAATCAGAATAGATTGAGACTGGTTATCAGAATAGATTGAGACTGGTAGTTCAGACTGCTCTCAAGCTCACTATGGAGCCAAGTTTGGTTTGAAACTCATGGTCACCCTTCTGTCTCAACCTCCTGAATACAGGGATTGCATATATATATATATATATATATCTTCATTTACAAGCCTAGTTCATTCTGCATACATCCTTGTAACCTAAAGCACTTCTATAACAGGTGGTTTTTCTCATGCAGAATAATAGAAACTCAAATGACTCACATACAACTGAAGAAAAGTAATATAAAATGTTTACAATATACTAATACAGTACAAAATAATGAAGAAAATATAAATTAAAATAGACAAATTAATTTGTAGTTTCCTTTAAAAATCTTTGAGGCTGATATAAGAGAGGTAAAAGAGAGGAGGGTTATTTTCTAGGATAACATACAGTTTCACTAACAAAATCACTGCAATCTATTGGGTCAATGGAAGCTTTTCGTTTTTGGGATAACAGTGAATATCAAAGATTTATCCAAAGTTATACATCTTTGTGATGTTTTGGTCCAGGCAGCATAACTACAAGGTCTACAGTCCCAGTCAGTGCATTATGGTTGCTGGCGTATAGTGCATTGTCATGAGACTGCTAAAACTTCTAGGTTCTTTTAGTTTTATTTTTTCCTAAAGTTGCTTGTGGAAGAAATTGTTTTAACTGTGGATGGAAACTTGTCCATGTTCTTTTATTCATTATTTTGTCCTCTATATATCTCACTGTGCCTTTCAGTACTTCCAGAACAATAATGGCCAAAATAATTATAGAACCGTACAGTATATAAATAGGGTTATATACTACATCACATTATTGACTTTAGCCAGCTACTGTACAATAGATAAGAATGCATTCATCTTGTCTGAAATTTTCGATTGTTTACCAACATTTACCCATAATTTCTTGACCTCCAACCTCATAGTAATCTTTGCTTATATGAGTTCAGTGAGTTTGCTTTTAGTTTCATGTTAGTGTGATCAGGCATTGTTTGTCCTTCCATGCATGGCCTATTTCATTCACATAATGTCCTCTGGAACCTTGGTTTAAAGCAACAGATGTATTACTGGGTGACATCTAATCTATCAAAAGCTTAAATGATATTCTAAACAATTCAGTTGTGTATGAATTAGACTTCAGGTGAAATTCCTTAGAGAGTATAAAGAAATATCCATGATTCTGCCTCCTCAGTATCCCACAACTGATGAACATTTTTGCGAACAGCCATTCTCTTTATCAATATTCACAATTTCTTTAAGGGTAGCTGCACACACATACTTGTATACACAGTTCTATACAAACATGCCTTTTTGCTCTTAGTCACCATCACTGTATTATACTGAAAATAAATAATAGAGCCTAAAATATATACCAACTTGTAGTGGTTGTTACATTGTGTCAGCTTGAGAAGTTTAAGAGTTCAATTAAGGACGCAGCAGGGAGCCAGGATTCTTGGTCTGTAAACATTCTCATCCTGTTCAAGATGAGGGCATGGACACTGTGTAAATTCTATACTCCCAGCCCCAGGATAGCTTGTTTATAAGACAAGAAAGGGAGAGAGGCAGGCTAGAGCAGCTGCAGCCCTTTCCTTTACTCTTCATTGTTTTCTGCTGCCATGAACTGCTGTTCTCTGCCTTGTGCCACTCTGCTTGGGAGCCAGCTGAGAATAAAACATCCACAAAGTGTGAGCTAAATAAACACTTTCTTCTTTAATTTTGGGTGTAGGGTATTTTGTCCCAGTAATGAGTAAAAAGCACCCAAGACAAACTATCCAAATAGGTCCCAAACCAGTTTTCTAGATGAATTTTCTAATTATTCTCCAAAACTACACTATCCAATATTGTAGCTACTAACCATATAACATATGATAGTCAAAATTAAGAATGTCAATGTATTTATTTTTTTCACATTATCCACATTTTATGTGTTCAGTAGCACACATGGTTTAGGGATACCATTTTGAAAAGCAGAAATGATTCAGTAATCAATCCATAAAAAGAAGAAGTAGTTACATAACGTATCTGGATATTAGCTCATGGAACAATAATGCCATACAAAATATAATGAAAATGTTCAGTAATTTCTTAAGCTATAAAATTTGAATTATATCCTTTTCTTAATAAGCAAAGTCAACCAGTTGATCTTTAAAAGAAACATACAACCATTTTCTCCTATTTTAAAGCAATACAGCATTGGTAAAATTGTAACTATCTTTTTTTTTTGGCATTACCCACAAACTTTAAAGAGTATCTAGTTAGTGTCTTAAATATCAGACCGAATAGAATTAACCTGATTTAAAAAGTCAGAAATGTTATTTTCAGTGCAGAAAATCCAAACTAAGGACTTTTTTCTCTGTACAGAATAACATACTGTCTGTAAGTCTGGGTGTGCAATCCTCTGCATGTATTATACACTAGCCACAAGATTTCTCTTCAAAGAAAATACCCACCTTTGTTTTTTGCATTTGAACAAAAAAAAAAAAAAAAAAAAAAACAGATAAAGTTTCAGAAAAATAGCATACATATAAAGATATTTATTAGCAATGACAAGAATTAAAATGTATAGGTTTTTTTTTTCTAAATGAAAATCATTTAGAATATCTCCAAGTTTGTAATATACTATGCTCAAAAATATTTTAAGATGCTTTTGCTTATTTCTCCTGTATGACATACCGTAGTGGAATGGAACAGATCAAATGGAATGCAAAATCTCAAATAAGGTAGAGAAAATTCATTTAGTTAGATAAAACCACTCAAGGCAGTTATTTACCTATTTATTTATTTATCAAATATTATTTTATTTTTTCAGTCCTGGGAATCAAACTCAGGACCATGTGCTTGTGAGGTAGGTCCTTATGATGCTGAGCTATCTCCCCAGTCCAAGGCAGTTATTTGCTACAAGATTATTATATGTTATTTTAGGGTAAATATGATAATAACAATTCTAGTATAAAGTGAAGCTGACATATTAATAGGGTAAAAAGTTACATGTTAGGTTCACAGATTTATAGAATGCTTTATGCCCATTTAGCTTTCAGGCAACTAGGAAATAAAGCTAAGAATGAAATGTCATATCATTCAGTGCGTGCTCAGGTAGGTAAGATTTTCTTTTTTTTTTTTTTTTTTTTTTTTTGCTTTTTGAGACAGGGTCTCACTGTGCAGTTCAAGCTAGCTTTGAGCTCACTTTTGTAGCCCAGGCTGGTCTCGAACTCACAACGATCCTCCTGCCTCAGCCTCCCAAGTGCTGGGATTACAGGCGTGAGCCACCACTCCCGGCATCAGGTAGGTAAGATTTTCCATCAGTGTAAATGTTATCCCTTCTCACAAACTAACCTCCACAGCAGCATTCATGGCACCAACCTGTTCCTCCTTCTGAAGTCAGACAGTATGATTTCGCACATGACTCTCTGTTCTTTCCCTGGATCAAGCAAGTTGTATGTGCAGGTGTAATTTAATTGGGCCCTAGTTTCCATTAACTACTTGAAAGTCAAGTTCAGCAACTTTAATATTTTGGCGCTGAAATATCTGTATGATGTTTCCAGTATCCCTTGATCAAGTATGGCTCATGTTTAAATTAACTAGTTTTATATATTAAGAAATATTATTACCTTTGAGTCAGTAAAGTCAATGTCCACACAAAGGTCTCTGCAATTATAAAATGTCTCACAAGTATCCTATTTCTTGGTAGATTAGGGGTTTCTCAAATGTAGTTACCGGCTGTGGTTGTTGTTTGGTGGTTGTTGTTAAACATCAAGAGTAAGTTACCAAAAGTTCACAAAGTGAATTGAATGTTTTATGAATGAGGATAATTTACTAAGAATAGCAATGATAAAATGCAATTATTTATTCAGTATATTATATGACATTTTATACTCAGCGTATTTAATATGTGACACCTATAATGGCAAAAATTGAAGAAAGGTATAATCCAAAACATATACCATATATGTTGATAGCTAAGAAGATGTAAATCTTTCATTGTCTCCAACCTTTATACATTAGCATATTATTCTAAATCATGATTCACTCTTAGAACCATTTTTGCTTTTAAGACCTCTGAAGAGAAAATGAACTGACTAGCAGCTAAATAGAAATAGGATTCAATTATGGTTTTGTCCTTTGGGAGTTGTTTGACATTAAGGAAATTTTTTAACCTCACCGTACTCTTTCTGACCTGTAAAATATGGATATGAAATCTTCTTCCACATAGTTTATAAGGAAAAATGAAACTGTGGCGTGACTGACAATTACTAGAACAAGTAATAAACAGCCTACATATGACTACTCTTGCTATTGTTTAAAATATCAAAAGAAAAAAAAAATATATATATATAATTCTTCCCAAGTTCTGGCTAGCAGCACTTTTGGCATCTCCTGGACACATATAATTATTCTGCTAATATAGATCTCTCCCATTTTTATGGACAAAGATATCTCTTTAGGTAAGCAATATGTCTTCCAAAAATTTTCTTTGCAAGTCTGCTTGTATACCCCCGCATTTCTAAGCTTTTAGATTATATAAATAGTATGAACTGTAGTAGGTAGACATACATTCCTTAATATGGTCTTGTCATGTCTTCCCAAATCTGGAAGTCTGAATACTTTGTAGAAAACACACAAAAAATCTAAGCCAACATGTACACATATATTCCTGACACAAACTTCTCAAAGATTTTATCTAATTTATGCTAGAGATTTTTTTCTATTTTTCTCATTTCATGTTACATAAAAAAGACTTGTATTACAGGCCTAACTTGTTCTTTTAAATGCATTGAAATTACCATTTATATGTCATAAGCATTTTTACATTATACAAATCCTCCCACATTGCAATTTAGAACAAGAGAATCCTCAGACAATGCATTTGAAATATGTCATTTCACAGGACAAATTCAACTTAAGTACAAGGCTAGTTTTTATCTGAATCAACTCCTTTGCAGAAAAAATTGGGCTATTGAATGAGATAACAAATGTTGGTTCTTTATCACTTGTATAACAAATTTCTAAGTGGCATATTAGTTGTTTCTTGTGACAATATTAGGATGGTAATGAGGATAGGATAATATTTTATATTCATTCTCCTGACAGGTATTATAATAAGACTGGGAACAGACAAAAAAAATTAATCAATTACATTTGGCCAAAAGGGAATGATAAGAACGGAACCAGAAACAGAAACATAAAGAAAATCCCAGGATACTGGAACAAGTTTAATTCCTGTCCACTTGTGGAGACTCCCAGACTGGTCTCAAGACACTGTCACAAATATTTGATCTCCTTTACCTCCTAGATCAACTCTCACATTAGCTGTCCCACAAAGAAGCAAAGAAAATGGCTTATGGTAAGAAAGGAAGGATTCTTACATGGGGCACATAAGCCTGAGAAACTTATTAAACAATTGGCAGTTTCAAAGCCATTTTAGCTTTCCTAACCTAGGATGCAATATCCAACATTCACAGTTTAAAGGAGAGGGTCATATTTCCTCATGGTTTCAGTGGAACACGGACTGTACAGTGGAGCTCAGCTGCTTAGCTGATGACAACAAGGTCAGGGAAACAAGAACAGAGAGGCAAGGACCAAGGGCCATAGCTAGTTCCCACGTCATAGCGCCGTGGCCCCACAGGCTCAAAAGTACACTTTGTTTTCTCTAGGTGGCTCCTAAGATGTTCAAACTGGCACAGTTAGGCTTAAACAGCACAGAGATGAATTTAGGAATCCAGAGAGATATAGAACCTGGACCAAAGTCTTTCTTTGAGAATTTTCCAAATGGTATTTTGAGGTTAGCAACATATGTTCCTGATATTTTAATAAAATTTTTATGTTTTTATTCTTTCTCACTGGCCTTTGTAAATTGGGCAATATTTAAACAATACTATCATAATAAAAATATAGTTCTATGAAAATATCCCAGAGCTCAGAGAGCTGTTTAAAATTAAATGTCTTTTTAGCAACAAAATGAAATTAATGTTAAAAGAAAAGAAAATATGAAGAATAAAATGTTTTATGACAAGGTTCAGGTTGAAAAAGTTCTATATTTTGGTCCAAAGTAACATAAACAATAGAAAGAATATATCCAAAACCATGTTCATTAGAGACTGGCCAGATGACTCAACAGATTAAAGCACATGCTTAGCCAGGCCCAGAGACCAGGATTTGATTCCCCGTGTGCCATTCTGGCCCCATCCCTGTGGCACACTGAGATGGGCGTTGAGACTGATGGCACAAGCCTGTAATCTCAGCACTTGTGAGCCTGAAAGCAGGAAGATCACTGAGTCCAGTCTGTGTAGTGAGACCCTGTAGACCTTCATCCTCTGCTAAACACATGCACATACACACACACACACACACACAAAGTGTATGACTATTACTCATTATTTTCCACTGAATGTTGTTGTTGTGATATCAAAGACTACTCTCATGATGATAGTAGAGGCACTTCTCTGTTCTAGTACAGGTAGTGCTCAGTCAACAATATATGGAAAATCATGCAGAATACACACTCGAATCGAAGTCCATAGACCAGTGTCACTGATGCCTCAGGACACTTGTTAGAAATGCTACAAACCTGGCACCTTATTGAAGATAGATGATTCTGGTGCATACTAAAGACCAAGGACTACTGATCTTAATCTAAGTCATTTAAGACATGGTTAAAAAAGTGAT
Source organism: Myocastor coypus (assembly GCA_004027025.1). NCBI lineage: Eukaryota > Metazoa > Chordata > Mammalia > Rodentia > Myocastoridae > Myocastor > Myocastor coypus. Next base: position 369,452 of record PVJA010000001.1, on the reverse strand, counting down.
GCAGAAACCACAAAACTCATACCCAGGTATGATATATTTTGAGTTCTTGTCTAAACATACAATGAAACATCGTAAAAATGATTACACCGCTACTACTGAGTTTTGGTATTCATAAAAGAAATCTGAACATAGCAAAAGAAAGCTATTTTAAATGTTTATGATTTGCTAATTATGATTCATATGGTTTGATGTGAAAATATATAGTGAAAAATATACTTGGGTAAATTATTTATTTAAAAACCTGTTTATTGGGAGCTCTTTATTTTGGTATACAATATAAAATGATAAAATTACTCAATGACACAATCTTAATATCACTCCCAATAATTTTTTATTTATATTTTAGGGGCTAATAGTCTTTTTGATCAAAATCAATCATAACTATTTCTTTAGCTTGCATGTTCCCTTTGCTGAGATGAAGTAAAATTAAAATTAGTGTGTCTCCCTGTAAAACAATGCTTTTTACATGATCTCCTTTTTATAAAATTTCTTTCTTTCCTTTTTTTAAATTGCACATGCTCTCACTGTGCAGCTCAGAGTCATAGTAATCATCCTAGTTTCTGCCTCCCTGGTGCTGGGATCACAGGCATGTGATGCCGCGTCCAGACTCCATCTCAGGCTCAGTATGCCTGCGGGTGAGGTCAGTGTGGCATGTGTTGCTTGGCATTGAACCCTATCCCCTGCACTTACCTAAGCAAGCACTTACTCCACAAACTTATTTCTTTCTACCTTTATAATAATCTATGGTTAATTAAATGGTTATTTCTCAAAAATAAATAATAGTAATTATTTTTGTATTATTTCAATACTTTGAAATGTACTCTTAGCATGTTCTATAAAGATGGTAATATCATTATTCTAAAGGCTAAAGTGAGAACACATAAGAAATCATAGATTCAATGAAGGTGAAATTTGTCTTGAAAATGAAAAGATGTAATTTAGTTAGAATTCATTTTAAAAGTCTCCCCTGAACTCAAAACAGTAAGGACACCCTGAGATGATCCTAAAATCTTATAAGCTGTCTTGCTACATGACATAGGGTCCAGTTTCAAGGACTAAAAGATCTAAGCATCACACATTGCATTGTAATCCACTTGAAAAATTCATTGATTTTAGTGGTAACTGGATAAAAATTGGGGCCAAATAAAGAAAGATATACATGCAGCATCTTGTTCAAAGTAAATAGATTTTCAAACATGTCAGCTACTTAACCTCAAATTCCACCTTAAAGGTTAGTCACATTATATCCTCAAGATATTTAAATAAATAGAACATGTTATTTTACATTGAAATATCATAAATTGAAAGATCTGTAAGTCTGAGATCTATGAAAGAGGTAGGTAGCATTAAGTAGGCATATGTATTTCCATTTATTTATTAAATTAGGTACATCACACTTACACTTATAGGCAACTGATGACTTGTTGAACACAAAATATAGAAAATTCTGGTGATAGAGTATGCTTTAAGAAATTAATTGTTTATATTACTTTCAAAGGAATAAAATAGATAAGAAAGGAAACTGACCATGCAGAGCCTGGAAGACTGAAAACCATATTGCACTTGAGTTAGGCAGAAAGATATTGGAGGGTTTAGTGGATGGCGACATGACCTATTATATGCATTTAAGAAAAAAGAGTTTATTGAGGTTGTCCACTTAATTTTCTCCAGCAAAGTCCTGATTGAGGTAACTAAAGAACCATGTTTTTTTTCAGGTAACAACTTCTATTACAGTCAGCAGAAGAAATTACCATTTCCTGTTAAACCACTTCCCTAGCTAAGATATTGCATTGATTGATTTACAGCAATTTACTTATAGCCTGTTCTCTAACATCTACTTTCCAGAACCATTGATTCAATTGTTCCTAGGAAAACTACCATGTGGTGGATTCTAAGGACGTAAAAGCAGCAAAAAAGAGAAGGATGCCAGTGTAATTAGATCTCATGGGAATTATATTTTAGTCATACTAGTTTATAAAACAAAACAAAAAATGAACTCATTATTTAAGATGGTGTAACAACAAAACAAAACAAAATCATCAGGGAGTACACTACTGAACGAGTCATTTCCATTCTAATTAAAATAATTAGTTGGAAGCCCTTAACTAAATAAAGTTAAGGGTGAGCCTGCATTTCTTTGTCCTGAATATTTTTGGCCCCTGAAAATTCATACCTTATACCTAAACTCCCATACATTTAGTATTAGGAGATAGAACATACAGACATGACTAGGTAATGAAGATAAAACTCCCATGAATGGAGTGAATATCTTTATAAAATAGGCCATGGGTTAATGTCACCCACCTGCTTTGTGTGATACCACAGTAAAAGATGGTCAACAATGAGAAAGCAACCCAACAGACAGAAACTCTTCCAGAGTCACGTCCTGGACCTGCCAGTATAAGGATCAGGAACTCGGGGAAATGAATTTCTATTGTTCATATGTTACCCAGCCTGTAATATTTGATTACAGCTGTCTAAATGAGCTAATATAAAACTCCAGTGGATACTCAAACTTCTAATGCTCAATTTAGTGTGGCAGACTGGAAAACGTTTTTCATCATCTTTTGAGGCAGCCATGACTCCACCACACTGAGTGACATGGTAGCCCTAAGATGACCCAAACTAGAACTTATCAAGAGCACAGTTGCTCCAGGCCTATCTCAGTTTCTCTTAATGCTCAGACAAAATACCTGGCACTCATAATCAGGAAACAAAAGGTTTATTTAACTCACATTTTGTGGAGATTTCAGTCCATACTCAGCTGGCTCCAGGAAAGACTGGCACATAAGAGCTGGCAGCAGCTTATAGTGGCAGAAAACAGCAAAGAGATGCAGCTGCAGCTTCTAGCAAGCCTCTTTTCCTTCTTCCCAAACTGACTGCAAAGACTATCCATACTTCTTCGTTCCCTATTGTATCCTTTAAGTGCTGGGTCAATATAGGGTGGACATTCAGTATTTACCCTGAAACCATGTATAACGGTTTACAAAACTTTTGTCAGTGTCAATCATCTGGGTAAATCACAGTCATTGCTTGACCAATTTGCTCTCTGTGAAATCCTGAAAGAATGTTTTCTCTCTAGATGACTCTCCTTAGGCACACTATACATCGTCAATCCTTTTCATTAAAACCATGCTTGGGATACCTATCATGCTGGTCTTCTAATTATACACTGCTTCTAATGTCATATAAATTATTGCTATACTCTCTCAAGTAAATGGTTATTTTAAAAAAGAAAAAGAGTAATAAAAGAGAATATGAGATAAGGAAAATATACCATAGAAGTATACATCCACAATTTTGAAAACTGGTTAAGCTCCTAAATTTCTGTGTAATTGTTTCTTTTTCACATTGTATAGGGATTTAAAGCTTAGAATATCAACAATTGATGGAAAATAGCTGTTTCATATTATATCTAAGGTATTTGCTATTCAAAAACATAGTGATGTTAAGCTCAAGCGCCTATGTTATAGAGAATAAAATTTAGGAGGGGCCATCACAGTCCACAGGCTCCTGAACTGGACTATTTTGGTGTGCAGGCCTTGGTTCATCTTGGCACAGCCATTGGTATAGATGTGAGCCAGGGCCCCTGCCTATGGAAAGAGGAGGATGCCAGACATGAAGTTTAGTACATCTTAATTTATCTTAAAGCTTGGCACACAAGGTATGAAACCCACGCTCAAGAAGATCAAGAGCAATGATCCAGATATAAACTCCAGACAAAGATTATATAGTTTGGCTAGGGAGATAGCTTAGTGGTCTAAGTGCCTGCGGTGTAAGCACAGGACCTGAATTTGACCCTCGTTACTGCATGCCATGCTGGCCACTGACACTGGATGTGGTGACTCGTGCTTGTAATCCCAGCACTGGGGAAGCTGAGACAGAAGGACCACTGTAAGTCTGAACTGCATAACAAGACCCTGTACCAAATGAATAAATAAGTAAATAAATAGACAAATATTTTTAAATTTTTTATAACAATAGCCAATATTGGCTCTAGCCCTTCAAGGTTAGTGAGGACACAGAGCATAAAAGAACCTCTACTGAAGGGAATTCATTTTACTTTGGTATATAGTTCCAAGGATTAGTTCATGGTTTATTGGCTCTAACCCAGAAACCTCATGGTGAAAGGACGTACTGGGCACAACATTGTTCTCCTCAGAGGACCAGGAATCAGAGCAAGGAAACTGTGCCAGAGAAGAAGGAGAGAAGGACCAGATAGGTCAGGGCATTTCAGTGTAACTGCTGCATTAACCATTATGAAACATAAGTTAAAATGTAAATATTAAAATGAAATAGATGATGACATCATCAGCACAATATAAGAATACACAATAAAACCATAAAATCATCTGATAGACAGGTCAGGTTACAAGGAGCCAGAGCTTGGCAATGTACACAGCTCTCATAGAAGAGTGAAGGCATGGCAAGAATGAACAGAGAATGGAAAGGAAGCCTTATGCATCAGGACACTAGAGTTCCAAGCACAGAAATAGACTGCCGGTATCTACTCAATTTGTTCCTCTCCTCTCAGAAATGACGTCCTCTCTTATGGATTTATCTAACAAATTCAGAATTCAAAATACCCATATATGTGCCATAAACTTATTCATATCTGTCTATTCCATCTTAGTATTTTTCCCATTATATTTTTGAAGGATAGCAGCGTTCTTAATTGAGACATTTACTTCAGCAGTGAGCAGAGAGTGAACACTCGTGTACATCTGGAGGCTTCTGAGGCAGCAGGCAGACATTGTTACATATTTTAAAAGAATATAAAGTAGAAATTTGACGTTTTGTGTTCTGTTGTCAGTTTACCCTCAATAGTGCGCAGCTCTTTTAATCACCTTAAGGTTTGGTTGCATCTCTTGTAAATAGAGGCAATGTTCCAAACCAGGAGTCAGCAAGCTCCAGGGAGTGAGCTCCATCCAAACCTTCACTTGTTTTGTAAATGAAATTTCATGGAAGTACCACCACACTTGTCTATGGTTTGTCTGTGCCGGGTTCTCTTCAACAATGATGGAATTGAGTGGAAAAGACTGAACGTTGTATACTGGGAAGCTTGCGGTGTTTACTGTCTGACCCAGTGTGGAGGAAATTTTCCCAATATGGTTTCTGCCAGTTCAGACATCCTTTGATTCAGGTAATTACCTCAGAAGAGGCTTCCCTGTCATCACTGCAGTACAGGTGTTAGACGAAGGGTGCACAGACTCAGTAAACCACTCAATTTAAATATTTCATACACCTTCAGTCCGTTGCCACCCACAGTATTTTCACAATGAACCACACACCAAATTCTCCAACTGCTTCCAAGCAAACACAGATTTAAAACAAAGTTTGCTTTCTAGTTTTTGCATAGGAAAATGTCTGATGTGAGCTGCTCTACAATAAGGTGTGTGTTGTTCTGTGTCTCCAGCGTGGAATCCCCAAAACCACAGCATTCCTCTCCACAACCTTAGTCAGAGGACAGGGAGAGCTTGCCTTGCCAAGTACATGAAAAGACCCTGACATTTTATTTGTTTTTTTCTTTTTGAAAATGCTGAAAGGGAAAAGTTCCCCCAAATTTTCTGCAGCTGCTGTCTGGATCTTTTTTTTTTTTTTTTAAGAAAAATAGACTCAAGGAAGCTGTGTGGGTGGCCAGGGAGTCAGCCTGAGCCAGCTCACATGCCGCCTGCTCTGAAGGCTCACAGTGACCTGAGCACATAGTGAGCTGCTATGTCAAGCAGTCTCTTGCAATGACCCCACTCCTCCGCCTAAAACCCCAAAAGAGTCTTCCTGCATGACGTTCTCTTTTTGACATTTAACCTCAGGCATGGTCAAACAAACTATAATTCCATATCGGACAGCAAAGAATTCATTTAGATCAATGTCAAAAACATGAACAACTCAATTACCTCAAGTGATTACCCAGTACTACATTTAGGAACCTCAAAGAGAGCCTGAATTTCATAGAAGAACAATTTCTCCTATCATAAGTGTGCTTAAAAAGTGTGTACGTTTTGTTATAAAAGTGCAAATTTTAAATCATCATAAAATGCAAAATGTAATAGTTACATAAAATAATAAATCATTCTGGAACTTTGTATTCTGCTGGTGCTTATTGGAAGCTATGAATAAGTAGTCTGAAGAGAAAGCTTTCCCTATCCATTCTTCCACTGGACACTGAGAACAGACTCTCACAAGGTAGAGGAAAGGCCATCTCTCCACAACAAATGTATCACATCTCTACCCATTTTTCAAGCATGTTGGGAGACACTTAAGTGTTTTGAAAAGAAAGCAGTTTTGGAAACACTGTGATTAGGAAGTTTGGATGCCCTCAAAGCTAACAGTGTAACTTCATTGCTAATCCAAAAACATTAAGAGGTGAAGTATTTGAGAAATAAGTGGGTCATGAGAGTTGCTTCTTCATGTATGGAGTTGATCATTATAAAAACTCTTTGTAAAGAGTTTGACTGTAAAAACTAGGATATCTTGAAATCTCTTTTTATTTAATTTTTAAATTTATTTTACTGAGAAAAAAGATAAAATAGCAATGAAACAGTTTCAAAAACAGGTTAGTAGAACAGTTACAATATTTAGTACACTGCATATTATTGTCCTTATGGTAGTTATTTAGAGGACAAGATGTAGGCATGAAATTTTATTTAACACAAATAGTACAAACCTTTCTACTCATTGAACAAAGAGATAGTAGCTGTATATCTATCCTAAAAAGAAAAAACACACACACACACACACACACAATGGTCCTTTATATCCCCTATTTTGTTTTGTCTTTTCAGAGATGGGTGTTCCATTTCTGTTAGAGAAGCTGTATTTGGAGAAGTCTTTAAAGGGTCTTTTCATATAAAAACTCTTAAAAAGTAAGAAACCAACTCTTCTATTAAGTTTTTGTACAAGGTTTAGCTGTCTCCTTTTCCCTATTCTTTCTCTGCAATAGAGGATTCCTAGATGGTACCCTCCGTGTAAAATGATGGACCTCCTCCCTGATCTTGGGATTTCTGCTTCCAGGGTAATGGAACACAATTATTCTTATTTATACACATTTTAAAATTTTGTTAGTACTATAAAAATAAACTATTTGGGGGAGCCAGGTGTGGTGACGCACGCCTGTAATCCCAGCACTTGGGAGGCTGAGGCAGGAGGATTGGTGCGAGTTCGAGACCAGCCTGGGCTACAAAAGTGAGCTCAAGGCTAGCCTGAACTGCACAGCCAGACCCTGTCTCAAAAAAAAAAAAAAAAAAAAAAAAAAAACTATTTGGGGCATTACTCAGGTATAAAAATTTATAAACTCAAGTCTTTTATATGTAAATGGATGCAAATAGAGTGAAAGAAATCAGACGCACATGTGTAAACATTGCATTATTTCCTGAGTGTAAGGAGTGTGAGATTAAACAAAATCTGAAAGGTACGATAGATACTGTGAAAGGAAAGAAACTGTTTAAATAGGGGGAACAATTAGGAAGATGGAAAGGAGCAAAGAGAGAAAGAAGGAGAAAATATATATGCATATACACAGGACAGCTTGGATAATTGTACTGCTGATGTCTATTGGTCTATTGAAAGGAATAGTTATTGCCTAATTTTTTTCTTTTTAATTTTTGACCAATTTTACGCACTTGTATCTGGTAGTCTGAGCAATAATTTTAAGAAAGCAATATGCAGCATAACAACCACTGTTGAATTGCCCCCCACGAAAGACTTATTTAATCATTGAACTCATTTATAGCTACCAATATTCACCAGCAGAATACAAAATTCATAGCTGCACAAATGAACTAAGGTAGAAAATGCAGGGACACTTATCTAAGCAGGCCATAACCACAATGGCACAAGAATGAGCATTTTATACACATATACACCTGTAAATTAGAAACATCCAATTGTTCTAACAGGAAAAAGGAGGCAGAGGGATTATCAAGGGGAACTATAGAAAACAGAAACTAGCTTCAACCTTTGCAGCTTCGACTCCCAACTACCCTCTCCCTCCGGACATTCCCAAAATCTACAGCTGGTGCTGCAGAACAAGAAAGGCCTGCCCTGAGGTGTATCTTCTGCAAGCATAGACTCCCCACATTCAGTTTAAGTGCTTTGAATATGGTGAGGATCATAAGATAACTTTGTTTTAGGTGCCAGGGATGTAGTATTTCATAACATGCTTATGAAACTGTGAAACTGGCATTACTATATGACAATTACCCTTACTTTATAGGTTTCAAATTTTAGGTTCAGACCAAAGAAATCACCAGAGGCAATATATGGCGTAGGACAAAAAATTTGAGTCATCTCCCTTTGGCTCCAGAATTGTTTATTTTATTCCTCTGTGAGCAGAAGTCTTCTTCCTTCAAAGTCAAACTTTCAAGCTGATATGACACAGCCCTTACAACCCTCTGCTTTCATAAAGGATGACAGAACCTTCAAGCCTGGGCTTCCCTCCAGAGAATTCTTGATATAGCCCACAAGACTTCAAAACTGTGACTAACAAGCTTCTGAAAATTTGCTATTTGTGTCCTGGAAACATTCCACAGCATCCAGACCAATTATGCAGTTTATTACTTGCATTATATTCTCTCAGACTTTTGTGATTCCTCAACAGGCAGAAGCGTATGTGGTATTTCAACACAGGTGAGTGGATGGTGTTTGTGTGTTTACCCCGTGTGTGGCTGTGAGTCTCTGGTCTCTTTAAAGATAAAGATAGGCCTGGGAGATAGCTTGAACCTCCGTGATAAGTGCAAGGGTCCAGTTTAGACCCCCAGTACCATAGGCCTTGCCAGCCCCTAAAACCTGGGTGTGTCTTGCCAGCCACCCAAACCTGGCATGATGGTACATGCCTGTAATATCAGTGCTGGGGAGACTGAGACAGGAGGCTCACTACCAGCCCTAGTTGTTTAGTGAGATCCTATATGAATAAATAAATAAATAAATAAATAAATAAATAAATAAATAACATTTTAAAGAGAGACAAGAATAAACAAAGAGTTCCGGTTTTTTTAAAATGTCATTGAACCTCAGCGTGGTGCTCCTACAGTGTGGTGCTGCCCTCAGAGATGTTTTCAGACTCCACACTAACACAATGGTAATGGGAAAGCTCACACCATTCTCAGCAAGTCAGACTACTGGGAGAAGATGAAAATAATGAGAAACTCTCTATGTGTTGGACATATGTGTGCACATGTATATGTAGGCGAACAGCTTTGGAAGGAAGACAGTTGGTATTTTGAAATGCTTTGGGAAGTTGTTTTGCTAAGAACTAAATGTTTTGCATAATTTGGTTTTTCTGAAATACTGGAAAGCAATTTCTTTTCAATGGCAATTAAGATAACCTTTGATCTTGTTTACACTTTCATTTTCTTCATAAAGATTTTGATTGGCAAGTACCTGTGTGACAACGTAACACTGTCATTCTTTGCCTGCCCTATCTCATTCATGTAATGTCCTCTGGCATCAGCCAAGTAGCCACATATGATCGAAATTTCTCCTTCTTAAGGTCTGAATGATATTCTACTGTAGAAAGGATGTTTATTGGAGGCTGGTGGGTGAATGAAGGGGATAGGGAGTCAAGAGGTACAAAGTCTCAGGTGGACAGAGCAATTAATTGAGGATCATTTTCACCCTACAGTGATTATGATTAAAAAAAGACGATGTACATAAACCACCTCCAGAAGTATAGGCATATCTGAAAAAAGGCTTAGCCACCTCTGCATTGCTGTTGCAATGTCTTAAGGTCTCTCTGATCACCTAATCAAGAGAAGATAAATTATGAATGCAAACACAAAGGGTACCATGGAAGGGATGACAGCAATTATTCAGTACAGGGAAATGGAAACTCAGAGAGACTGACATGCTTATTATATATACTGGTCCTCTTGAACTTTCAATCAGATATTTTTGTCTTTTCCTAACAATCAAAATGAAAAGTTTAACTTAACATTAAGGGGGACCAGCCAAATCTCTCAGCAGATTAAAGTGCCTGCAAGCAGGTGCAAGGACCATGGGTTCCATCCCCAGGCCTGCCATGCCCACCCTGCTCCCAGGGCATGCTGAGACAGCAATTGAGTCAGGGCGTGATGGCATGTGCCTGTAATGCCAGCACTTTGGAAGACTGAAAACATGAGAATCACTACAAGTCTGATCCATGTAGTGAGACCCTGTAGACCCTTTGTCTCCTATCTTAAATGCATTAAAAATGAATAAATATATAAATACATAAACAAACAAATAAATAAATAAAACTCCCTTAGCCTTCAGTGCTTTGAGTTTCAATTTACTCCTTTTTGATGTCAGCATTGGACATGTATTTGTTCTCTACCTACGTTTGCCAAGACCTATAAACTCAACAAGGGTTTTAGTCCTTTCTCCTCAATCACCAAAAGCATCTTTGGTTCTTTCACGGGATTGTATTATATGTATTCTTGCTCTGAGATTCTCCAGAGAATTGTCAAAGGTCTGTTGGTCTGTTGGTTGAAGGAATATTGTATTAGCTTATGTTACCTTATGTGATCTGATCCTTGCTAGAATTTTGACTTGTCTCTTGCTAGTGTTATAAACAGTCATTATTAAAATTTTCAAAACTCTTATGTCTAAAAAGAGAATGCTACACAATACTAATATTAATTTATTAAACTGTCAAAATATTATACAATACCTAAAATTTTTTCTACAGTATTCATTCTATAACAATTACAATATCTTTGTGATTATGCTCTTTTAAATTCTTACACTTAAATTTCAACAATGTTTTTAACAATTTTAAAATATTTATTTGACTAAAATAACAGTACCTATATAAAAAGTGTAGCATAAACATTAACAAACTGGAAGATACCAGCAAATAGTAGTAGTTGTCTAGAAATTATATTTCTTTTACTAATTCTTCACCACTTGGCAGAAAAGGAAGCATGTGAAAAAAAAAAAAAAAAAAGCGACACAAAGCATCTTTCTGATGTATTTCTTCTTCGGTTATTTTCTTGAAACACTGCCAACCAAAGAATTCAGCTTTATCAGATGCCATGTCCATCTTTGGTTTTCCTACATGGTCCTTTAATTTTGAACTTCAGTTTAAAATGTTCCTTATTACTTAGAATTAATTCCTAATCCAGTTCCATGTTCCATCCTTAGGCACTTCGTTTTGTAGCGAGACTTTCTCCAGAGAGGAAGTGGATGACTCATTACTTGAATCAGTAAATTTATACTGAATGTCCAACACACGCTGACTGGTGTCCTTGGGCAGGATGAGGTCCATGCCTACATTGCAGACATAAAACAAATAATAGATCTGGTTCCAATCCATGATAGCCTTACATAAAATTAAAATGAAATATATGAAGGCAAAGTCTATAATCTACATGAGTCTGTTTTTGTCCTACATGGTCTCAGGCTGGTGTGCACAATCTGGACCAGTTCCCTTTCATCGTCCTCACTTTCTCCTCATTCTCAGAAAATGTTTGACCCTTCATTTCTAATTAAAATGTATTTTCCTGGCAGGAAGGATCATTTGGCATGCATATTTTAACCAATTCTCAAAAAAGAGTAAATAAATAAATGTGTTTGCTTCTAACCTCATGTATGGAACAGACTGCGTGTGGTCATTTTGAGGTTAGACTCTGCAAATGACACCAGGCTTATACTTTTCCAAGTGCCAAGTAGTCAATTAAATAATTGCACTCAGAACTTAGGCAATTCTTTTAATCTCCAAGACAGAGTAGCTTTGCATTGCCAGACATATATTGTATTCCACTCAGATGGGAGAAAGTGTAAAACAGCCGCATATAAAGAACAAAAACAATTTATTATTTTGCACCAGAAATTGAACTCAGGACCTTGTACTTGGCACGCATACACTATACTGCTTAGCTACATTCCTGGCCTGAGAATTTTTAAATTTCCGCCAGTGATCCCGTTGATACCGGTCTCAGATCCTGCAACACAGCGCATCCACTTTATAGGCTTCAGAGTGATTTTAAAGGTAATCATGAAAAAGCAACCACTTTCTCAGCGATAAGAAGCAAGGGAAAATCTTGTTTTGCTTGCTGATAATTAATAAAATAATTTGTTTTTAATGGGCTGATGATGATAGGAAAAAAACAATGATCAAATGCAGACAGGTGTCTAGATCCAGAATGAATGAAGAGGACAGGGCAGAAATAAATGCTGTGCAGCTGTGGTTTACCTACAGTGGCCAGACATACATTTCATTACACTTTATAAACTCTCACACTGACGCTGACGTGGGGAGCATTCACATCCAAACAGACACACTTTGAGAATACAGGAATACTGCTCACCAAAAGCAGTACGTGATCGGATTAGTTCTGCCACTCTTTGTGGATATGTTTCTCATTCACTTGAAATGTGAAATTTCTGAGGTTACCCCATACAGTTTCTCAAATATTCAGATGGAAGTGGTTTTTATAGGATGTAGGAGACAGAGATGTGAATATCTTTTTCATCAATGATGCTTTGGAGCACCAGGCCTGACATAATTTTAGTTGTGTATGTGGCTCTACTGCTTCCAGGTAAGCACCAAGGAGCCACAGGCTACTACAGCCAACTCACAGAGGTGCTGCAGAATATTTTAAATTTTAAAAAGAAAACCAATAACAAGTGTCCATCACCACACCAACTATTGCTGTCAAATAGTTTGTACCTAACTCACAGACAGAATGGTTTGACCCTTCTTAGGAGCTGAGAGTGTTATAAAAAGTTATTGGTGTACCAAGGATGTTAGACCCTAGAGAGTATGGGAGCTTCAAAAATACCCTAAATCTCAAATATAGTCCCCAAGTTTAAGAACATATTTTTACCTGGTTTCTGAAACTTTCTACATGCTGAAAATATACTATAGAAGTTGGAGAAAACTACATACTATGCTACAGGACAGAGAAGAAGAATTCACAAAATGTGGATCCCAGTTCCTCTTTACCTCTGTGCTGACAGCAATTTCCAACATCCAAGGACTATCCCTGTAGGAGCAGAGCCAAGAGCAGTGAGATCTGAGGTTTTCACTGAAAGCTGTCCATCAGTGCAGAGTTTGAAATCAGAAATGAAGTGATGCCTACCTGATGCTTCTTGTTCCATCCTTGCTCTTCAGTGCAGCTCTTGAAGAGCCAGATCAGCTGCTCAAAAATACAACAGGAAATCGTGATGCCAAAGGCTCACAAGAATAGAACAGCATGGCTTTCAAGCTCCAGAGCAAACCATGTTCTGTTTCAGAGGTAAAAATTTTGTGGGTCTGGTAAACCTGTGGGAGTAAATTTGACCCAGGGTATTATATCTAGGTCTGTAATATCTGGGCTGATGGCAGTGTTTAAGAGAAAAAACCCTGGACACCGTCCTTTAAGGGATAGATGGATAGATTTTACAGGATTGTAGGAGCCAAGAAAACATTCTATGTGCCAAAAGAGTCTTGGCAAGGAGAGAAATGGCTGAGCACAGAGAGAAACATCTCACACTCCGTTATGATGCAGCCTCTTTGAGTCCATGGGAAGATTAACCTATATCACTTGTGTCATAAAGAAAGGCTCTGTAAGGATTCAGTTTCTTACATTTAACCTTCCAGTATTTTTGGACAGTAAAATAAATTTAACTAACCTTAAACCCAATGATAAATCTTATAGTGCAGTCCCCCAAACACTAATGATTTAATATTATTTCTATTAGTTCTTGTCCTTAGTAGAGAACTGTAGCAATATGTGGAGTACTGAGGTGAGTCGCAGTTTGAGACTGACAGGAACAATGGAAATGCAACATAAATCTTCCTCTAGGCCTCCCTCTGGTGAACCTCTAGGTGTGGCCCAAACCCCGAGACTGCATTGGCTTTCACAAGTCCCCTTTGACATTTCATTCAGTTTGGGACTTTAAACTATCTATCACTAAATCATAAAATATGTTTCTCCAAACCACACTTCCAACCTTATTTATATCTCGAATTACCCATTTATCTCCACCTGGATAGTTAGTGGTCTTCTCTGACTTAACATGAGTGCAGAGCTCCTACTCTTAGCTCCCACCCCTCCTTTTTTTTAGTGGTGCTACTGTCCACTTAGCTACTCAATCCAAAGATAACTGACTTCTCTCATTGTTTTACTTTGTAAATCTTATCTACCTGCTAGGATTTTTTAGTGCTACTGCCTAAACATTTCATAATTTCTATGCTTCTTTCCACAGCATCTCCCAGCAGCCAGAATCTCTTGCTGGAATAAATAAAATGATTTCTTTACTCTCACAATCAATTTCTTAGTTATAAACTTTAAGACGGAACAGATATCCCTTTATCTCTTGGTTCAAGACCCTTCCACCAATACTTTGCCAATGCATCAGAATGAAAACGGAACTCCTCAGCCACATCTGAGGGTCCTGCATAGTCCATCTCCAGCAGCTATTTGAACTCTGCTGCTGCCAATCTTTTCAACTCCTTCATGCCATGCTATCTTCTTTCTGAGACACCAAGCTCATGCTCACTTAAAATTCTTGACACAATCTACATTACTTCCTGGAATGCTTTTGTCTCTATTGTTTACTGATGGCCCCTTCTTGCCATTAAGATCACATTTCAAATGTCACTTTTTGGATGAGGCATCTATGTCTCACTATTCTCACCTGACCTTTCATCACTCCTTATCACCATTACAGAGCAATATGCAACCACTACTTGACCATCTATGCGCTTATTTGCCTGTGTTCATTATCCACCTTGTCCTCACTGAACTCTAAGCTCCAGTGATATAGGACACTGTATTCTTGTCCAACACTGTACACTGGCCCATGCCACCCACAAGTGGATAGGACCAGGCAGAAAGGCGCTGGTGGTATAAATAAATGAATGGATGTCTTAAGATGTCCCTTCACTTGGCTGCTAGAGCACCTTATCTAATGGTTATTTAAAGACCATGAAAACAAAGTCTCTTAGATTTGTACAAGTAGCTGAATACCAAAAACAGAATCGTAGAAAGTAAAACTGTAAGTATCGCTTATATGAAATAAAATGTTACATTATAACAAAGCTCATTTGCATATCTCAAAAATAAAGGCATATTCTACTAAATTGTGTTTCTTGTTTCTTGAGTTATTAATTATCCCCTTATATATATTAAAACTTTTCATATGTAGTTCCACAGGCTTTGACACAATGAATAGGACTAATTTTTAATAATTTTACCTGCATTTATATTGATATATATATATATATATATATATATATATATATATATATACTAGGTAGTTTCTCTTATGTTCACTCCTTTATAAATAGGAAGATAGTTATACAGGTTTATGTTAAATCAAATTAAACTCTTGTGCTTCAGATACATTTTAAGAGTATTCATTGGCATGTTTATTTTCCCTTGAATAAAGTATTGATTTTTTTAAAAATAATGATTATCAAATAATTACTACTAGAATAAGTATCTGTTAGATTTTAAAAGTATTTTTAAAACTTTTATAGTCAGTGTGTTACAAGTGCATAAAATATATGAGATTTTTTAGATCACTGTATAATAAAGCAATGCTTTTAACAATTTGTAAAATGATTTTAAAAAACACTATTTACCTTTAGAGTATCAAGCAACTATAAATATCTATTGCATTTTTCATAATAAATATCACATAAACAGATTATTTTCCTTGTAAACAGTTCATCCTATAATATTGGAAATAGAGCTATAAAGTACAAAATGCTTTAATATTTTCCTGTTCTTTCAGTTTTCTAAGGTAGGCATTTCCCTAGATATTTCCAATATCATACCTAAGACTTATTTTTTCAATACACTTGGGATGAGTTATCAGTCTAATGGATGTGAGTGTTTCTCAGTTGCATAGAACTGATCATCTTGAAAGTGACCATAGAAAGAGATTTGGGTTTCTCTGTTCTCTCAAACACACCACAGATAAATGGATGGCAATTATGTGCCTACACACTATTTCCCATAGGCAGGCAGGACCAACGTCTCAGCTGAAGGGCAAATAGAAAAACCTGCCTTGTACTACACAACCCAGACCACTTGGTCTATGCCCTTCAGCATAGCTGTGTCAGTGGAATATGTTGTTTTTACATCTTCACCTTTTTAATTCCTTTACCAATCTCTTAATGGTTGTGAACCAGAGTAATATATGTCTAAAATGATCACCTCAAGCCAAATCATCTACTTTGTTGAAACAGTGAAAATAAAGAGCACAACTTGGGGGAACAAAATTATGTTCAGCAATGCATGTTTGTCTTGGGATAATGGCAGGATGTCAGGGTTCATGCCTTAAGCTTCACAAGTATCCACCATGACAGTGTTTGGTCTTGGTGTTTGCAAGCAGCTGTATGGTTCAACGCAGTTGTTGTTTATTGGCCAATATCGTTTGGAGGGATAGCTTTCAGAGATGTTTTAGTAAGGGCTGGCCAGGTGTAGTTTTGCATTTGGTGAATCAATGTGGCTTTTCTGTCTATATCAGTAGCTGTGTGTGGTCAGGCAAGGAGGGATTCTGAGTCAGCGATAGCCATTTTAGAAGTAGATGGTGCTAAAGGAAAATTTCATTGTATTAACAACAAGAATCTAGACTGTCAACAAAAATTTTTAACCAGTTGAAATGTTTTCTTTTTGCCCTTTACTATATTTCTCAAGCGATATCTACAGGGTATGAAGCCAAGAATTTCAATAGCCTTCCGAGAGCTTAGTGCTCTAGTGATATTATAGTTTCAAATCATTTTACTTAAAATACTTATTTAAATTCCAACAAGTAAAATCCATTGATGTTACTCTCATATTTATAGCAAGGAAAATTCAACAAACTGGAGAATGGTGGAGAAACCTTACAGAGACTAGAGAGGTTAGAGAGTGCACAACTATGCAACTATGGTGGGACTCCTGAGGCCGGCAGAGTATACGGAGACAGACACAGTGATGACAATCAGTGTCAACAAGTGCTTACCCTGGGCAGAAACTACTGGTGCCATGAACTGATAATAGTAAATGAAACCATACTTCAGACAAACTTCTGAGGCTATGGGTACAACAAGCATGTGCATGAGAAAACCCAAAGAACCGTATAGTCTTAGAAATCCTTGCTATATTTGGGGCTTTGCTTCCAGGAACCATGTTCTCACAATGAGAAGAAAAATTCTTCTCTCATGTTTCTGGTAACAGAGCCGGAGAGTAAGCAAAGCACTCACTGTGAAATGAGCCAAGAGCATTTTCCACAGAAGAGTCCTACTGTATTAATCATGCTTTTTTTTTCTTCCTAGAGATACAGTGACACACTGAGACCCTGCTGACCAGAAGACCCTGCCTTCCCAGGATGATTACTCCTGGAAGAATCTAACAATGTGTCTGAGAATGTTCTTTTCAAATGCAAACCAACCAGTTCCGGTCCCAGTCCCATACTCCTGCCACCTCCTATCTATGTTTCTCACATGCTGCACCATTGCCTACCTTAAGTCAAACTATCACAAAGTAGAAGATAATTTGGGGTAACCTCTGCAACTCAGAGACCAAACTATGTAGACAGGTTGATCTTAAACTCATCTACCTTACATCAACTGTTCCTCATAAACTTCAGTAAAGTTAAACCACAATAAGGGAAACCTTCCATAAACCATAATGAAAGCTCTTTTTCACAATTCCTCCTGCTAGCTCTGTTCTGGTGGCAAACACTGACTTTTTCTATGTAACCCTTCCTACATGGTGTGACATGGCCTGCCCTTTTGGTACTTTGAGAATACCATTGTAACTGTCCCTGGCCTGATTGTTTGAAAACAGTTCATATCTTTTATTAATAGAATATGTTTAGAATGTCTAGTCTGTACCTCCTTAGGAGAGCAATTATGAGTCTAGCATTTCTAAATAACATAAAGGGCAGCTAAGTGGCAAGCAAAAGCCAAAAAAATGCTTGTGAAGGACATAGTCTGGGAGCACAAATAAAATGAAAGTTTGATATTTAGTCATAGTATAAAGGAGCCCTTCCCTTTCTTTCCCCAGAAATCTACCACTGCATCAGTAATATTTCTGCCTAGTAACAGTGGGTTAAAGCTAAAAGACTTTCAAAGTGTAGCCTATTTCAGAAGGAGCTCTTAAAAAAGTGCAGAGAAGCTATAGGAGATGAAACAGAATGCCAAACACATCAAAAAAATCTCTATACAGTGGTTCTCAACCTTTCTAATGCTGTGACTCTGCAATACAGATCCTCATGTTACGGTGACCCCAAACCAAAAATAATTTTGGTGGCTACTTAAAAATTGTAATTTTGGTACAGTTATGATTCAGAATGGCTACAGGTGACCCCTGTGTTTTGGTTGTTCAACCCCCACCGGGGTCATGGCCCACAGGTTGAGAACTACTGCTTAAAGCTACAGTTCAAAGCCAGCCTGAATTGTGTAGTAAAACCCTGTCTCAAAAAGACAAAAATAAAAAAAATGAATTATGTCTAATGTAGGACTAAAAAAAACTCTAAACAAAAATAAAAAGAAATACTACAAACCAAAGACATTTATGGAAACAAAAATTGGTTTTTGTCCACTACTCAGTAGACTGGACACAGCCAACGAAGGGCTCAATAAGCTTGAAGATATAAGAGCAAAACTCCCTGAATTGAAAGGCAAAGTAAAAATGTAACTTTCATATCTGATAAATTCAGTCAATTCCCCTTAGAACTTACCCTGAAAGTTTTTATCATGAATGACCATTGGATTTTATGAAAAGCCTTTTCTCTGTCTGTTGTGATGATCATGTAATGTTTGGTTTTGACTCTGTTGATATGTTGTGTATATGTTATGTATGTTGAGCAACCCCTACATTCTTGAGATGAATCCCAGTTTGTCCTGGCGCATAAACTTCTTGATGATTTGGTCTGTTCTGTGTACTAGTATCTTATGAAGGGTTTTTACATCTGTGTTCATTAAAAAGATTGTCCTATAGTTCGATTTTTTGGTTGAGTCTCTCTCTGGGTTACTTATCAAAGTAATACCTGCCTCTAGGAATGAGTTAGAAGAATCACTTCTCTTGCAGTTTCACTAAAGATTTTCAGGATTGTTGAAATTCAGTCTTCTCTAAATTTCTTGAAAAATTCAGCAGTGAGTACTTTACCTTTTAAGCTTTTCTTTCCTTGTAAATTTTTAATTACATTTTAAACCTGATTAGCTAATATGAGGCTATTCAGAATTTTTATCTGCTTAATTCAGTTTTCGTAATTCATATGTATTTAATAATCTGTCATTTCTTTTGTGTTATCCATCTTAAAAGAGTAAAAATTTTAGACACAGTTATTGATGGACTAAATTTCCCAAGGATCTGTAGTGATTTCACTTTTCATTCCTCAGTGCATTAATTTGAGACTTCTATTTCCTTTTTTGTAAGGTTATCTAACAGTTTATACATTTTTGTTTATTCTTTCTAAGAACTGACTCTAGGATTCATTAAATCTTTATATTGTTTCCTTAGTCTCCTCTGCTTTAATTTCCATTTGGAACATCACAGTATCTTCCCCTGTATCATCTTTGATCTTATATTGCTTTTCATTTTTTAAAAGTTTGAGATACAACATTAGGGTATATTTTCCTCAAAATACTTAGAACTTCATATCACACTAATATATGTGTACCCATGTTTATAACAGCACAATTTGTAATAGCTAAATCTTGTAAGATCTCAAATTCCCATTTGTCAAGGAAAGAACAAAGACTATGTGATATTTTTATAGAATTAAATACTACTAAAATTTTCAGACCTCTATAGATCAATAGATGAAACTTGATACCATACTTATACATAAAATAAACCAGACCCGCATGTGTGAACACCACATTGTCTCTCTAGCGTGAGAGGCTGAAAAGACTAAATGAGATCCAAAATGTGCAAAAGATATTGGGAAATGAAAAGAAACTGCTCAAAATAAGAGAAATTGCAATGGGGGAAATAAGAAAAGAGGAAGGAAAAAGGAGATAGATAGATAGATAGATAGATAGATAGATAGATAGATAGATAGATAGGTAGATAGATAGATAGATAGATAGATAGATAGATAGATAGATATAGCACACTACTAATTTCTATTAGTTCACTGAAAAGAGATCCAGCAAATACAAGGTCTTAAATTTGATTGTTGGTATTCAACTCCCACAAAAGAATAAGAAAGTTTTACACTTTATTGTTTAATCAATTTTTATGCCTCTGTCTTTTAATATGAGTATCTACTTTGAAGATAACAATAAGCAACGTATTAACCATTGTTACTCTCCTACTATCTTCTTTTAAGACTTTATATTGTTGTTTTTAGTGTCTTTCTGCTTAAAGTAAAATAAATGATTGAGGTCAAAAGCAGAAGATAGGCATGTGGAAAGAACATCCATCTTGCATAAGATAGAGAAGAAAAAATAACCAAGTAAGCGATGAACTTATTAGAAAATCCAGCCAGTGTTCAGGAAAAAGAACAGTGGTGTTGTGGCAAATATAATGCAGATTTCCAGTGGTCTAACAGAGGGTAAAATCTTGATAAATCCATCATAAATCAAAAATTTTGCCTTTATGCTTTTAATACACCTAGCCCACTAAACATTACAATGTAGCTTACCTTAACATAAATATGCACAAAACACATTAGCCTATAATTGGCAAAGGTCTTCTAATGCAAGCCTGTTTTGTAAAGGTATCATTTTTGTAAGGTATTGGATCTAGTTTTTCCCATGTCTAGTTGTTCCTACAAGGCCTCATTGGGGCAGGGTTCTAGAATTGGTGATTAATTCATCATCCAGTACTCGTATTATGAATGGAAATGCTATACCCACCCTAGGGGCAGATAACTTGAATACAATATAAGAAATATGATAGGGTTCCTAGTATCCACAACAGCTCCTCCTCTCTGTGTTTCTTGCTCTTTTCCACCACCATAAATGGCTTCCCTCTATCATGTGCCACTCTGCCTGGGAGCCACCTGATTTCCAACTGAAACCTCAGCTAGCTAAACCTTTCATCCTTAACTTTGGACGTCAGATATTTTGTCCTAGCTACTATAGAAAAGTAAATAGGACAGGATATGGTACCAGGAACGAGTGGGGTTATTGTTGTTATTATACCTGATAATTTTGTTCAAGTCTTTTGGGAATGGCTTACAGGAAGAAATAGCACAAGTTCAAAGATGTCGCCTGAAATAAAAGCACTGGAATATCTTCATCTGTTCTGTATGGGACATTCTGGTCAGAACTTAGAAGACCAGATGGCTGATAGAAATCCTTCCTGTAAAAAACAGGCTGAAAAAGCTTCCTCTGGGAAGGACTGCATTAGTTGTTAGACTACAGATGATGTTTGTTATACCTTGGCAGACCTTTGCCTGAATTTTCCTCATGTCCAGAAACTTTTCCTGGGACTGATATTAAGTTCATCAGGCTGTCTAATCTTGCAAAAGAAATTTCAAGGCAGCCAGTTGTTGAGGCTGTGGCATGGCTATCATCAGGGGCTTTTCATCATGGGCCAAAGAATTGAGCAAGATGGTTTAAAATACGAGTTTGGACAGAAAAGAAGTGCCAATAAAGCTGCAGGCTACAAAGAGCTAAAAAGTTCTCCACTGCTAAGAAGGAACAGAAGAATGAAAAAGATGACCTGAGGACATTACAAGAAAGAGTAATTCTCCACCCTTTGCAACGTTAAAACTGGAAAAATGAAAAAGTTGAATTTGAGGGGGGAAAAAAAAAACCCTGAGTTCCATTTCCAGAATTGAGGCAGAGGCCACACCAGTTTCTGCAATGGCAGTGGAGCAGATAATTTGTTCCTCAGGATCAGGGCCAGAGTAAGCTGCAATACAAACACTCAACTACTACAGCCAAGAGAAGAAAATACCTGGTTACTACTCCAGCTGGCAGTAGACTTGGACATCATCCATGTATTGTTGGTTTTAGGCACATGCAGCCTGCAGGAGTTGTGAGGTTAAGAAGTCTTCCACTGAGATTTCAGGAGGTCTTGAAGGCCAAGCGCTGTGCCCTTGGGAGGGCAGTGTGTGAAACAGAGAGTGAGAAGCATAATATATAGTGGAGATCTAAGGAGTTTGGAAAAGCCACAAACATGGATTCTCTAAGGAAAGTTGCAAGCATGGAGTAAAACCAGCTTAAGAAAGTAGTCATGAGAGTTATCACCAAAAGTGTCACAGACATGGAGCCCACAATTTGCCACTGTTGCTTTGGGTGTTCACATGGAATGACAGGACTTAATGTTTGCCATACTGAATTTGGGACTTGCTTTAGTACTCATGCTTTGTATCTCCTTTTGTGTCTTTTATAATTGCAATGTTCATCTTGTTCCATTGAATGTTGAAAGTGTTTAAGTTTGTATTTGTACAGGGGCACATAGTTGAGAGTTTGCCTTAGATCTTGAAGGAGACTTGGGACTTGGACTTTTCAAAAATACTCAAACTGTTAGGACATTGACAACTGCTAGAGACAGACCAAAATGCCTTTTGGCTAAAGCAATGTACATGCATGTTTGAGGAGGACGAGGCAGAATATTATGATTTGTGTCTAGTTGTCCTCTGTTATGGTTTGTACCTGGTTGCTCCCTCAAAGCCTCATGTAAATAATGGAGCTGTCAAACACTCGGCTTGAGGGGCGGGGCCAAAGGACCAGTGCAGGCCTTGAGGGGTGTGGCCAAGAGACGAAGGACTGTCACACTATCCGCACATGTTATAAGAGCACCCCGCTCTCCAGGTAGTGGTCTCTGAGAAATATGGAGCAAATCATTCTAGACATGGAGGTGTAGAGTCTCAACATCTTGCTATATAACTCAGGCTGCTTTAAACTATGAAACCTCCAGTAACTGTGAGTTAAATCTTTCCTCCCTAAGCTTCCATTTCTGGTATTTGACCCAGCAATGAAAGAAAAGTAACCAAGACAGGATTTGATACCAGGAGAGTGGGTCGCAGTTGTGGCTAAACCAGACTATGCAGATTGCAAGCTTCTGAGAAAGGCTTATCGGAAGAAATAGGAAAGCTCTGGAGATGTCACGTATGAGCAAAGCAGTGGAACAGTTACGACACTTCTGCAGGGGAGGTTCTGGTCAGAGCTCAGACCAGAAGATTGATAGAAAGCCTATTTGTAAAGACTGTGGAGGCTTCTGCTGGAAATGACTGCATTGGATGTTGGACTCCAGATCATTTGCGTTTTGAATTTGGCAGAATGTTTGGCAGAATTTTGCCCATGTCCAGAGACATTGCCTGAGACTGAACTTGAACATGAAGGACTAATTAATCTTTCAGAGGAAATCTCAAAGTAGTCAAATATTGGAGCAGTGGCATGGTTATTGTTGGGGGCTCTTAGTCAAATATATGTTGAAAACAAAGAGCAAAGAACCCAGTGGAATAATTTAAAATGTTGTGAGTTTGGCCAGAAAGAAAGCATCAGGAAGACTGTGGACTGAAAATATAGAGCTGAGATCTCCATTGCCCAGTATAAACAGTAGAATAGAAAACATGTCACAGGAAGTGTCAGGTTCTCACCCTTTACAGCCTCCGAACTGCAAGGGTATGGAATTTTGCTTTGAAGAGTAAGCCAGAGTTTCATGTTCCAGAATGGAAGCAGTGGCCACCCCAAGTTCCAGAATGGCACCAGCAAAGAGAATTTGTTTATTGGAATCAGGATCACAGTGCTCAAAAATCCAGGCACTTGACCCTTGTAGCCAGGAGAGAGGAAATCCTGGCTACTGCTCCAGCTGGCAGCAGATGTTGGCATCATCCATGTAGCATTGCTTTTAGGAGCATAAAAAATGCAGGAGTACTGAGGTTAAGAAGGCTTCTACTTAGATTTCAGAGGAAGGCTTGGGAGGTCAGGCAGTGTGCCCTTGAGAGGGCAGTATGTGAAGCTGTGAGTGAGAAGCCTACTAAACCCCAGCAGTTTAGAAAAGCCAGGAATGTGGATCACCTAAGGAAAACTGCAAGTAGGGAGCAAAGCCAACCTAAGAGAGAAGCTATGGGAACTACCACCAAGAGTGCCAAAGGGGTGGAGCTACATAGAGCTCACAATTTGGCACAGATTCCTTCCAATTCTCCACGTGGAACTATAGGACTCAATGTTTGCCCTGCTGGATATTGAACTTGTTTTGGGCCCAGTGGTTTGTATCCCCCTGTGTATGCCTTTTGGAATGGCCATATTTATCTTGTGCCTTCCAGTGTTGGATATATTAAACTTGTCATTTTTATAGGGGCTCACAGTAGAGAGTTTGTCTTGGATCTTGGAGGAAACTTGGTACTTGGACTTTTCACAAATGCTGAAACTGTTGAGACTTTGGCAATTCTTAGAGATGGACTAAAATGCCTTTTTCAGAAAGGGCTTTGGGGGTTCAGGGGCATAATGTTATGGTTTGTATCTAGTTGTTCCGCCAAAGCCTCATGTAAATCATTGAGCTGTGAAGCATGTGGTTCAAGGGGCGTGGTAAAAAGAGGAGGGTAGGGATTGAGGGGCATGGTCAAGAGAGGCATGAACCATTAAACTGACATTATGCGCAGTCAGAGCTCAGCACCCCCTCCAGGCAGCAGTCTCTTGGAGGCATGGAGCGAACCATGCTGGATATGGTGGTGTAGAGTCTCTAGGTCTTGCTATGTAATTCAGTCTGCTTTACATTATGAAACCTCCAGTAACTCAGAGCTGAATAAGCCTTTCCTCCCCTAAGCTTGTGTGCTGGTATGTGACCCAGCAATGAGTGAAAAGTAACTAAGATATTGTCCCAAAGCCTCATGTAAGAATCAGATTAGATTTCTAGAGTTTGTGATTAATGTGTCATCCCATTCTGAGACTGTGGATGTGAGTGCTACATTCATCCTTGCATGTATAGACTGCATACCATATTGGAAGTGAGAAAGGCTTGCTAGCTTCCACAGAAGTTGTTCCTCCCTTTATACTTTGCTATTTTCCACTATTATGAATGGTCACCCTCTGCCATGTGTCACTAGATGATTTTTGAATGAAACTTTCACAAACTGTGAGCTAAATAAAACTTTCCATCCTTACTTTCAGGTGTTAGGTATTTTGTCGCAGCAATGAGAGAAAAGTAACTGAGACAAGTGTTGAGTGTCCTATACAGTTTATTAAATGTATAATGGGCTAAGAAAACACACACAAAAAAATCAACACAGTACAGTGTTTATTTCCATAATCTTGGCGCTGTCTCCAGTGTCACCAACAGAGTATTGTATGTATGCCATTGTCCTTATAGCCTGAGAGAAGATCAGAATACAGAATTTAAAAGATAGTCTCTGGTGAATGTGTAACACTTTCGCACTATCATAAAATATAACACCCTCATAAATCAAGCCATTTCAAGACAGGGCTGCCAGTATCCAACCAATGTTCTGAATTTCACCATATTCCTCAAGTAATAATTCTCAAGAACAGATTTATAAGAATCTATGCAGAGTGTACTGTGCTAAATAAAAAGCTGTAGGAGAAACATGATTCTAGAAGCTCCTGATAAAAAGATAGGAGGGAAACTTACCCACCAACAGCTCTAATCTCATTCATGCAAAGGTGAACAAAAATGCAAGGAGCAAAACTGATTATTTACTGGTATTAAGTGTATTATCACAGAAGAAAACTCAATCAAGTTTACTTCTTTAATACAATACAAAACAAAACAAAACACAACACTACTGTTAAAAAGAATTGAGAATGTGCAATTGGACCTCTCCCCCTGAATACTTTCCACTTTCTCAACCAAAATTTTCCTGCAGAGAGGTTCATTTGTGTTATTTTTCTGAATTCACAGATCAGAGGCTTTGTTATTAGCTAAGTGTTCTCTTTTGAACCACAGATACTGTGATTTGTTCATCTGTCTTTCTTTTCACAGGAAACACCAAGTCTTTGTGTTTCTATTTGATAAGTGCTTTATGGTTATATGTTCACTGTATTTACATTTCACAGATAAGATGGAGAGTAATGTGGAAATCTAATGTAGTCTGATAGCTCTGAAGATTTTTAAACATGAAGCACAAGCGAAATTTGCATTAAAGAAATATAGTTTCTGAGGCCCTGAAAAAACAAAAAAAAGCAAGACATAAAACATTCTAAAGATCTCCAAGTGTGGAGAATTCTATTCACTGAATATGGGAAAATCATGAAATGTAGGGTGTTATTAATTTATTTGGACTCTGAGCCTGTAACTCACATAATTAAGAAGACGTGATTGTAAGTTATAACTTAAGTTATAATTTAACTGCCTGGGAATTTAGTCTTTGTTGACCCTTTTTGGATTTTGATAATAAAAGGAAATTCACACTAAAATTTGGAGCATCTCCAGATGGTTGGATTTCCTTATAGTGTTTGAATTGGACTTTCTTAGACAATGTAATTGGACATCCTTGGCATTCTTAGGACAAATCAGAAATAATCACAAATGGACCCAAGAGAATCTAAAGTAGAATGAATATTGGCATTAAATAGTAGGGATAGGGAAGTACAGTGGGTTGTATTCATAAATAGTTATTATGTATTGATAATTGGTTAGTTTTTATAAGCAGAATATATTTATTGGGGTTTCCAAGGGAGGAACAGAAGGGAGGCCCAAGCGGTTTGTCCATGGGAAATAGTCTCTTCTAAGGACCTTTATAGATGAAGACCATGTGGTGAGGTGAGTCTGAGGTGCGAACTCACTTAGGTGGACATGAGGTGGGACAAACCATTGCACAGGTAAAATTGTTTAAATCCTGTATCAAATAAGGAAGTAACTCACATATCAAGGTGGGCATGAGTATGGGACAGGGTCTCTTCCTATTGGTGGTTGGTTTAGTGAATCATTTGGATTCTTTTAATGTGATTGATCCTTACTTAGAATATCAATCATTGATGCCCATCCCCAGGCAAGTATGTGGGTATATTTGCTTCCTCTCTCTTTTGTGTTGAGGGCTGGCCCCTATGGGAGAGTCTGTCTCTTCCAAGTTGCAAAGTCACCTTGTCTTCCATATTATCTTCTTGGGGTTTTGGCCCCTTCTGACTGTCTATAATATTTCCATCTAATTCACTTGCCTACAGCGTTCCCCCATCTAAAGAAGTAACCTGCACTGCCATGAGTGAATCATGGATGTTGATCACTCTGACTTCTTCAGGCTGACAGAGGTCATAGTTCCTAACTGGCAGTCTGAGACACTCTCCAGAGGTTCTACCTAAAGATTCTCAATATAAACCAAGCACTTTCATCTTAGGCAAGTGGAACAGCTTTAAGTCCAGAGGAAACAAAGCCAAAGATTAAAAAGCCAACAAAAAAGACAAAGCCAAACAATTAAACATGCATGGGACAAATGATAATATCAGCAGCAAAATCATGAATACAGTAAAAAATGATTTTCTCTACAGAGACAGTAACGACTTTCCATAAAAATGACAAAGATAGTGTCCTGGGGACCTCAACATTTTACATAACACTGATTTGATTTGCTATCTAATGTTTTGAGCAGCCATTGAGACATTAGTAGAATGTCATAACCTTTTAAAGTTGTTTACTGTAAAAATATTATTCAGAACTTTTATAGATCCATTAGCACAAATCTCTTAAACATAGAGTTTAATCCAATTTGTATCTTTCAAGGCCATTGGGCATTATCTCAAATAAACTGACCAACTTATTACTGGGATCACATGAATTAGAGGACCTATGGAAAACATTGAGTACTCTCCACTTTGCATATAGAGCCCCTGAACGAGTTACTACTGACACATCGGCATCAGTATCTATCAAAAGCTAAATAGGCTTTCTCCTTATATTGGCAGTTAACATGGGCTCCCTCAGGCTGAGAGAAGAAGATCTATGACCACCTCAATCTGAAACTTCCTGTGACTCCATAATGAATGCTTTTTTTCCCTCCCTAGCAGATTTGGATTTTTTTTTTCTTGAAATGTCTCTTCTCTCTGTCCAAATCCAGGGAAGCATAACATTTTTTTCCCACTTCCCATCTGGCCTTCATTCCTATAGTCTGCTAGTATCACTATTTTTCTTTTCTGTCTGTAATTCCTTCTGTATCCTTTCTAGTACAAAACATTTCATCTGAGGTCAGTTGATTTCTGCAAAAACCTTCTAACTTCTGCAGCTTGTGGCAGATATCTGGGGCCCACTGACTGAGCAAGGATAACGTTTTGGTCTTAAAGCCCCCTACAACCAGGCTTGCCTATGGAATATGATGACAGCTTCGCCTGTAGTGTATTTATTAACATAGGGTCAGACTGTTAGAAGAAGCGTCTTTGAGGGCCATCAGCCCTACCCAAGAAGTACAAAGATAGCTTTCTTGGTAATGTGGTGGGAACCTGAGAGGGGGCTCAGCTCACCTGGTAGATATAGTTAGTTAAAGCCTTAATATGTCTCTATATACAAAATCTGGTGGATCCCAGTAAAGGAATCTAAAAGCACTCAAGCATTATATATATATATATATATATATATATATATATATATATATATATATAATTTCCCTGTATGCTTACCTGGATTTGGTACCTTCTAAAGAACAAATTTTCTGAGATTAGAACGTGTATAATTAAAACATGAGCATTTGAACTAACATTAATTGATACTCTTTTTTTGAGACATAGCAATTGTAACTCACTAGCTCTTACACACTTAGTTTTGGAGTGTGGTGGTTTGCTATCAGTCCCTCTAGCTTTAGTTGAGAGAGGTCACACTTGTATTAACTATGAGCATGAAATACCTGAATTACATCAGAAAATCAGCCAGACCAACTTACACACTATTTGTGAAATACTTATGTCTTATCCTTAATAGTGGGCAGCACTCATACCCAACCGGAAATAGCCTTAATGTTAGTGCCAGGCAATGAATCAATCCCAGCATCCTATCCTTGATCCCAGCAGCATACACCCTAGATAGTCACCTCCCAAAAAGCTCATTTAAGACTGCACCATGTTTAGGGTGACATTTAGTTAAAATTATGATGGTGACATACTTGTAAGGAACTTGCATCTCTGTAATCTAGAATGCACACATGTTCACAGGAATTTTCCAACAGGTATTTACTTATATTTCTTTGGTCTGGACTGTTTTATATGGTCATGTGTAATGGCAAGGAAGGTGGGAGAAATGAGGAATGAGATTTTCTACCCATTTTAAGAGACAAATACAGGGTTGTTTGTTTGTTTGCAGGACCTCACCATGCAGCTCAGACTTGTAGTGATCCTCCTGATTTCTGCCTCCCTAGTTCTGGGATTGCAGGCATGTGCCACCACACCTCGACTTCATCATGAGCTCAGTGAGCTCAGGGGTGGAGCTGACACAGCATGTGGTGTCAGATATCGAACTCTAGCCCTTGGGTTCAGCTAAGCAAGCACTTTGTCTGTTGAGCTATACCACTGGTGAGCTCATAATATAAATTGGAATAGATAATAGTGTTAACTGCCGACCGCAGTATCAGCCATGTCTTCAGCATCTCTTGAGGTGAAAAGTATTTTTCCTCCATTTCGGTAACAATTTATTGTGAATGATTGTATCTTTTACTTCTTTTATCTCCTTTTCTTCACCTTGTATATTCCCATAGATTTCTAATCTATTTTCTTTCTTTCTTTCTTTCTTTCTTTCTTTCTTTCTTTCTTTCTTTCTTTCCTTCCTTCCTTCCTTCCTTCCTTCTTTCTCTCTCTCTTTCTTTCTTCTTTTTCTCATTTATGTTTTTGGTACAGGGTCTCACTGCACAGCTCAGACTCATAGTGATCCTCCTGTTTTCAGCCTCACCAGTGCTGGAATTACAGGCATACACCACCACATCTGGCCTCACTGACCAGCTCAGCACACTGCAAAAGGTGGGACCAGCACGGTATGTGGTGCCAGAGATCAAGCCCTGGTCCCTCTGCCAAAGTAGGCACTTAGCTCTCTGAGATATCTTGCCAGATCTTAACTTACATTCAATAGCTGTAGAACTCAGTGGTAACGCTTTTGTGGGAAAAAAAAATATCATGCGATTTGCAATAACTTTTTTCTCCCTCTGAATATATGTTTTCTTTTACTCTAGTTTCATAAGTCTATCCATGGTCATTAATATCACTGTATGTTCGGTTTAGAGCTAAACACCAGTATTATTTTTAAAGTAAAAACTAACACATCTTTACTTCCTTCATATTTTCTGGCCATATTGTAAATTGTACAAAAGAAGAAACTTGGGATATTTAAGAATTGTGTTACATAAATTTCAGTAGGGGCTGGGGAGATAGCACAGTAGAATAAGTGCTTGCCTGGCAAGTGCAAGGGCCTCAATTCAATTCCCGACTCTGAAAAGAAAAAACGTTATTCAGTAATACTTACTGAATTGAATACTTTGTTTCCTTTCGATTTTTGTTGTGCTTATTGTAACACTGTCACTTCCTTCTTCTCTGGAAGCTCAGTCAAGCCTAGGGAAGGTTCTTCCCTCACAACATCAATTCAAATGTTTAGGCAGTTCTGAATTTCATTGCAATGGACATAGACTTAACAATACCTTTAATTCTTACTTTTCATGAAACTGTACAAACATGTCCAGGAAGGTGATTCCCTTTCCAGCTTTGAAACGTGGTAATGACAGAACAGCGCTACATTAGGATGTAAGGTTTATCAGGTATAAATAAATTTTTTCCAGAATTTCTTGCTCTTTATTAGCATGAACAAAAGTTACAAATTAGTGGATGGGCTTGCAATATAAGTGCAGCACTCCTTTGTACGTTTCCCTCTTCTTTTGGTTAAAAATAATATCACATGTGAAATTTAATAAAAATGGCCCATACAGAGACTTTAGATCAGTCTTATTAGAGAAAAAGAAGAAATATTAAGAGTATTTGGCATTTAAAATAAATAAATAAATCTATTGTAAAAAAAAAAGTTTGAATTTCATGTGTACATTCTTCATCAACCCATTATTTTTTTTTAAGTTTTCCCCATGTAACTTATGCGTGAATCACAAAATGGTAAAGGAGCAAGCCAATAAAAATCTGACTTCGTAAAAATGCTTTACACCTCTTCTGCACAAGCTTGCTGCCAGCGTAATTAGTGTAGAATCTGCTGCTCACTCTGGATACAAGGCGAGCTTTTTGCTGCTTGTGAGCACCAACTGCATCCCCCTGCAGCTAGACAAGAGATCAGGCAGTGCTGGCAGTCACCCGGGCCCTTGCTGTCCTAACTTGCTGCTTCAAACTGAGGCTGCCAGACCTCTGCTAACACTGATTGGCATTCACACTTCATTTGAGTGGGTTTGCATTTGGACAGGATCTTCATTTTCACCTTTCTAGCTATTTTCTGAGGAAAATGAGCAATTCTGTGGGGCTGGCATGCGTTTCATTTCTATGACTATTCATCAAACCCTGTTTATAAAATGCCTCTGCATATTTGAAACTTGTTACCTATAAGGTCATTGTACACCGCCTTTGCATTTTTCAGACAGGTTTTTCTTCCTTTATGCTTTTCTCTTTCTGCTTAGTGTAGGAGCTGTAACAATACTTGCTGATAGTACAAGAAACAACTTGGTCATTCAGATACAGAACACAGACAAAGTTAAGTGAGAGGAAATCACATGGCATCAGGTTTGGGGAAGTTTCAACTAGACTTGAAAAGACCTGAGAATGATTTATAAGCTTCCTTTTCCTTGATAGGATTCTTTCCTTTGCAATGTGATGAGCTTCTTTCTTCATAAGGAAACATTTTCTTTCTGACATTGGTCAAGTGAGTTTTGGAAGTGTTACTCTGGATTCAATTCGCTTCAAAGCCATGAGGCATCTTTCAGGCATTAATGTGAAAGTTTTGCGCTTCTTCCTTCTCCTTAAAACTCAATGAACCATGTTCATGTGCTAGACTGGATTAGAATTCTGACCCCTTTACAGTACTTTGAGAAAATACAAACCACACAAAAGATGCTCTAGGTTTGAAAAAAAATGTTATCTTCAATTTTTTAAATTTTTATTGCATAAGATGTGATGGTTTGGGAACAACTGTGAAGTTTTCTGCACGTGGATTCTCTGATTGAGTCATTTCTATATCCCATTTGTGTGTGTCATCTTTTCTTTTCATAAGTAAGGGAAGGCTACATTATACAAAAGTGACTTTTCTCAAATGCTGCATGATGGTTGGGCCAAGGGCCTGGCACTGCATCCTGATCATGCCTAGCAAGATTACTAGCTAGAATCACAATGGAAAAGACAGCAAGGGACTGCACAGTGTGTGAGCGAAGCTATGCCATTACTGCCAGCATCCTAGTCAGATAACCAGGAAGTCTCCAGAGACCCAAATCCATTTTTTTCATGAGTTGCATAAAGGAGTATAAAGTGTCTAGCAAAGCTGATGTCAATTTGAGAAGCCCATGACCCAGGTAGTATATCATATTCTATTCATATATAACTTGTTTTTCAGATCTCAAGTTAACCTCTTAACACTTCAAAATGTGATGAGAGGTGAAAGGAAAACTGTCAGGGAAAAGGCACCCCTACACCTACACAAGACCACACTCACGGTAGCTGGCATGAAAGGAGCAGTTTATTGGCAACAACTAGCATGTGCCGCGCTACTTGGCGAACCTGAACAGCAGCAATGGCTGAGCAGGCAGGGTCTTTATAGAGCAGAGAATGAGGGAAGGTGAGTCATAAAGTGTCCTTAGCTGGACCAGGATGTTCTGAGCAGACAGAAATGGGGACGGTGAGTAATCAAGTGTCCTTCGGTGAGCCAGGGTATTTTGGGGACAGAGTATAGAGTCCTTGAAGCAAGCTGAAACAAACCTCTATGTGTAATCAGCTGAGCACAGATAGTCAAGGCCACAGCACAGCTGTGGTTGGCGCATCCTGGAACATCAGAAGTGGTGCAGGGGAAAGGGGAGGGGGGCCCATGGCTGGTACCTTAGCAAGAGAGATTGTTTGGTGTGTGGAAATAGTTTGTAGGTTTTGTCTCTGCTATATGGGCAAGGGTAAAAAAGATGAAAACCATGACATTCTTACTGAGTATTGTCCCCAAATAAATAAACAACAGAATAAAGGACTGTAGAGAAATTTTTACCAGCTAAATGTAGTTTATAATCCTAGAAGCAACCCTAGATTCCTAGGTTATTTTGAAAAACTGAAATAAAGTCTGTGAAATAATATTGTATGATAAGAAATTAAAGTTCATTTTCCAAATTTAATAACTTTACTGTTTGGCTTTTGTTTTGTTTGTTGTTTTTTGGTGGTACTCGGGATCAAAACTCAGGACGTTGTGCTTGCCAGGCAAACACTTATTCCACTGAGCTATCTCCCCAGCCCTAATTATTCTATAATATTAGTACTATTTTCTTAACCACATTTGGGTCTTCTTGAGATCACATAATACTTTCTGCCAATTACTTCAGATTACTCAGTAATACTTAATCTGTTAAAGGTTGTTAGTGCATATTCAGGCATCACTGAGATAAATACGGGCTTTTTGTTATGGTTCCTCTCAATGTCCATGTCCCAACATTCATACCTCAACATCTCCTTAAATGTGTTCTAAGTTTTTCAACTTTAAACCCAGAAATCAGTAGAGATCTTATATTCCGCACTGTAGACATTAACTATCAATCCCAACTCCAGCACTGGGAGTTATTTAATGGTTTTGCAGGACCAGAGAACTGATCTAAAGTTTTTGAAACGTATCTATGGTGCCAATATAAGACAAAAGCACAGAGAGAAGATACCAGGAACGCTGTGACTGCATCTGCAGTAGGTGCTGGCTGCCATTACTAGAACAGTGGCGAGGAGCACTGGACAGCCGGAGCCTCTCCAGAAATCATCACACTGGTTCAGATCCATGACAGAGCAGAAAAAACTCAGGTTCATACTGCAGCTTTGAGGTCTGGTGATAAAAAGGGAGTGGGGCTAGCAGGAGGCATCTGAGAACAAGTATGTGAGTAGATGGCTTTGTGGTATCTTGCCATTGCTCATCATCTGGAAAGTTCTCGCTGCATTGTTCACAATACACTTCTTGAGCTATGTAGTCAGTAGAACCTTCATACTGTTATTACTGAAACAGGTCTGGACAATCTTCTTGGAGAAATTAAGAGGATATTTCCTTGAGATGAGTCCTACCCAGTAGAGACCCATGACTGAAAAGCTTTTACAAAGATTACATCCACCATACACCACTTTGTTTACTTTTTAGATTTTCCAAGGTAATAATGTACCCAACTGGAGAATATTAACACATAAAAAGGGGCAGCTAACATTGTCACAGTCAGTCATAAGATATTTTCCCTTCCTTACAATGTTACATGGTAAGTAAATTCCCTAACAGAGAAAAGGGAAGGAAGGGAATATAGAAGAACAGAAAATTGAAGGGAAAAGGGAGAAGCAAAGAAGTGTCATTGTTTGAATGTTAGATACTCATACATGGAAAATAATCCAGAATATGATTAATTGAGTTAAAGACAGTTATGAGAGCCTAAAATGCTAGTCACAACCAAAAGTCTTCTTTCATCAAAAGTTATGGCTACTGACCAAGGCTTTCTTAAACTTGTCGTGGCAATTTCTGTTAGAGCTGCAGACAAGACCAGCTCTACATCCAGGAACATCTCTTTAGGCTAATCCCTACTCTCCCAAGCTATAAGTGTTAAACTTCTGGTATTGATACTTATGGCCTGACTAGTTGCTGTCCCTGTAAAAATTTGCCCTGAAAATGGGAGAGAACAATTGCTCTCTGAACACTGTGACAATTAATCTTGATTTTGAACATGAATGGATTAGGAGATCCCTATCCAACTGGTAAGGTACACTTCTGGGTTGTAGGTTGTTTTCAGAGATGATTGGCCTGCAAGTCAGCAAACTGAGAGGGAAAATCTGCCCTGATTGTAGGTGGTTCTAGGCATTAGATTGGCACCCCAGAAGGAACAAAAGGGGAAGTAGGACGATGTCAGGTTGCATTTGCAAAGCTCTGTTTTATTGCAGAAGGTTGTCTTTTACTGCTGCCAATGCTGCTGGTGCAAACTTTCAACCAGTGACTCAACACAGAGCTTCCAGGCCACTGGTGGCAGACCTGTGGGACACATGTCACGCATATAATGAATATATAACCCAACCAAACACATTACATATATGAATACTCTAAATAACTCAACACACACTTTAGGATTTTCTAAACTCATCTCATGGAGCTTCAATGTAGTTAATTTAAGATATTCTCAATGTTATATCTATTTCCTTGTACAATATTTACAAATGGATTTAGTATGTACTGCTTTCCTTGTTCAGAGTTTAATTGATTTCATATTTCTAGATGTTACTTTCTCTCAGTGGATCATAAGAAAGTGAGTGAGTGACTAAGTACTGAGGTGGGAATATACCTCCAAAAGCAGTTTCAAAGTTACAATTGTCAAGAGACAGTTATAGAAAATTTCATTTTGTACATCTTAATTGGATTTAATTGGGATTCTAGAATTGGGCATCATACTCCACCACATGTTCAGGTTGTATTTATAGTCAAAGAAAAAGAAGTGACAACCTCAGTGGGTTCAGTTGTCTTTTACCTCATATGATCCTGTTTTGCAGTTTTCAGACCCCAGTGGCTAAAGGATCAGTCACCATGACTGACTGACTCAGTTGCTTGACTGTAGTGTTATGTTCTTGGATTAGGTTGCAGTACTCACACCTTAGGCTAAGTTCATTGTGCAATTACATCCACTTAGGTTTCCAAGGATGGAAGCCTAAGTATACTACTCAAGTATAAAGACAATTTCAGAACAAAGAATTAGCTGTGATGTAATTGGCAAAACTTCAAAATGATACACTGGTTCAGTAGTAAAACCTATAGAAGGGAGCTCCTCCTCTTCGTTACTTCATTCAACACTCCTGTACTGCACATGTACTATGTAGCAGTCACTATTTTAGCTGAGGTGCAAAGCTTTGATAGATGCTATGAGGATGTAGACAAGCTTGGGAATGCTGGTGCAGTTGCAGAATCAAAACACCAGGAATGTTCCACAGGACAGAGGCTAGCTTCTCTACCACATCATTTCTACTCCAAGTTTTCCAGAATTCTTCACAACTTAGCTTTACCTATGTTATCATAGATGATGGGATGCTAGACTTAAAAGATAGGCCCGTGCATTAACTCCCGAAACCAGTGACCATGCCCTTCTGTATTTGGACTGAGGATCGTTGATGATGCTATATAGTTAGGGACCTCTAGATAAGGTCATCCTGTCTTATTCTGGTGAGGGTTACACACAGTGATGAGTGTTCATATGAGAGACTGTCAAGGGAGAAAGCTACATGGGGCAGACAAGCTCACTTGTAAAATTGGAGAGGGATCATATAGCAAACGCCTGGGGTGACCAGATGCTAACAAGGTCAAGGAGGATTCTTCCTTGGAGACCTCCTTGGAGCATAGCCTTGCTGACGTAGCTTACTCTCAGACTCAGACATGTAGAGTTGTGAGAGAATAAGTTTTATCATCTTAAACCTCCAAGTTTGGAGTAATGTGTTGTCACAGCCTCGGTCAAACAATAAATCCATGCACCCTAATTTATAGTCTGATTCCCACACCCCCTAGCCACATATCGAAGTCTAATCAATCCTTAATGGACTTCAGACCAATTGGACTATGTCATGGGAGAACTAGCCCTGAGGTAGAGGAGAGCAAAGTGTGGGCCAAATTGATTCAAGATTATTATTCTACCCAGACCATGTTTGTAGTCTCACTATAGAAAACATGCACTACGTTTTTTCCTCCATATCTTGAGTTATATCAAACATGAAAGGAAAAGGCATTGAGTTCTAGCTTGTTTTCAAATAAAATATACTCATTTTTCAAGGGAACTATTGTACAAGTAATTTCAGAAATGTATTTTAACTATATATTATGCAGGATGTACACAGACTGGACCTTTAGCTTTGCTCCTATAGATCTGAAACACAAATTGTTACTGTCCTCTCATTAGCTACTGATAATGCGTGAATGAACTTTTTTTTTGTTATGAGCTGATCTGAAAATGCAATACTTATTCAGAAATCGTCCTAATTTTGCTACAGGTAATTATAAATTAAAACACAAACCAGAACCAAAGCAATGCTTAATATTAAGTGTAAGCAATATTTCATTCAAATACAACAGAATTTTTAAATAAGAACTACGCATGCATCCACACTTAAAGAAGCAATATGCTTGTACTAAAATTAAAAGGAAAAAAAAGAAATAGCAGCTTTTTTTCTGTCCACTTTATCTTACCCATCTAAACATGGCTGGGACTGTAATTAAGCATAAAGTAAAGATAGATGACAAGCGAAGGGAAATTAATGAAGCTCTGAGTGAGAAATTTCTGACAAATATGCCATACTGGACAATTTCCATCTTCAGCCCTGAGAAGCATCTGCATGGCTTGCATTTCCCCTTGGTCCCAGGACACCAATCACTTACTCATTCGTCATTCCTGGACATGCAGTAGTATAGAAGTGTGATGATTTATCACTTTCCGTTGATGAAAGAGCATCCAGAATTACCTGCCAGTGCTTTGTACAGAGAGGGGACTCAGTAACTAAAAGCTTGTGTAGCTTTCTGTTAATAACACATTTGGGAAGGTTTGGCAAACCTGACTTCTTATGATTTCTGCCGTTAGCACAGGGACTACTTTCTCTCCAGGCTTCCTGGGCCTTCATGACACTCTTGCTCTGAATCTGTTCATTCCACTCGCTTTCATGTGTAAGTGGCTAAAAATTGCTCTCAACTGGGAACATCTGGGAAGTATTTTCCTTGCATTCCCTTAAGTAAAAGTATAGAAGGGACTGGGCGCAAATTGATGCGACTGTTACATAAAAGGAGGCATAGCGTGTTACTTGGATAGCAAGTTTGCAGAACGTCATGGCATGTGCTTGCATGCTGTGTGTGTGTGTGTGTGTGTGTGTGTGTGTGTGTGTGTGTGTGTGTGTGTGTATGCGTGCGCACACACGCATGTGTGTTTAGGATAAAAGAAAAGTAATTTATGTGGTGAGCCGTTTTCACAGTCCACTCAGAGCTTGGCATTATATCCATTTGAGATGTTCCGAAGCTGTTTATTGATTGTAATGGGCCCAGTTACAGACTCCTTCAGTGAGCCTGGCAAATTGAGGATTTAGTCACCCTGATGTGTTCGCCCTTTTATTCGTTTGCAGAAATGGGACGGCATGGCAGTCATACATCTCAGCCTAGCTCTGAGCACTCTGCAGAGCACAGCTGTCCCCAATACTTCCCACTAGAGGAGAGCACATCTTAAGGCAAAGCTGAATTCAGAGAGTGAATGTGCACAGCTGGAAAGGGCATGATCTCTCCCACACTGACCCTGAGAAAAGTCTAGGACACATATTATTATCTCAGTCTTTCTCTCCATGTTTCTCTCCCTTCTGCATGCTCTTAGCTCACAGATTATCTCTATGAACAACTAAAATGAAGAAAAACAGGCAGGCATCACATTTTTCTTCCTCTGATATTTCACAGTAATTGAAGAAGCAGGGTTTTGTGTTATTTCTCTCCAGATAGTTCATAGTCTGTTTGACTAGCTCTCCACCTTTATTTATGAGTTAGTCTTCTTCCAGTGAAAACTGAAAGGAACTCTATCATCCTGATGATGGAGCTTCTCTGAGTGTTCCCTCTCTAGTGTAAGGAGGAACGTGGTAGACCTCGAATGTTACCATCACCTCCATAGTGGGAGAAGCACTGTTGTCTGGTGTTCTTTTCATCAGTTTGACCATGTCACTTGCATTTCATCCCTCAGCTCATCTTCCTCACTGATCAACAAGAAGAAATTAATGAATTCAATTTCCTCCCACAGAGAGCACTGGTGGAGGCATTTGAGCTGGCCTTGCTTTGTGGGGACAGCAGTCTCTGAAGTCATTGCCCTTGGACCAGAAGCACAAATAACAGACATGGCATTTGAAGAAGTAAAAATTCACACAGAAATCATGATGAGGCACTAGGAAATTAGTCACTGTTCCTGTATAATTGTCTTTCTGAGAAATGAGATGTGCTCTCAATAGTGCCCTACACTTTAAGAGGGGATTTGGTGATGAATGATCATGCTTCAACTTATCATGTGAGGAAAAAGAATGGCACATCAACACAGACACAGGTGCCCTAAAATTACAGATGAAGTACACAGTGTGTTTTCTACCTTAAGCAAAGAAAATGAAACAAGCAAATAATTGCAGCCTCCTTTCAAAGGGTTAAGTGCTTTTGACTAGCATTGAGTCATGCATCACATTGAGCGCCTAAGCTGAAAGATATACTTCACTGAATGCCATCCAGCATGCTCCATGCTTATCAAGGTGTCCCTTTTGATTGCTTCTCATCTGGGCTACAGAACGATTGGGTTGGAGGCTGACATTGATTAAGTGCAGGAGAACCATGTTTTACTGTGACAGTTGCTAGGCTTCTGTCAACAAATCAATGCATTTTTTTCCCTCTTCATCTTAAATCTCCTGTTAGCATCCTGCTGTTACTAGAGATGAAAAACATCTCTGTGATTGTCTGCTGATTGACCACTTTCTGATTTGCCAATCACGTGCAATATTTTTATGAGAGAAAGACTAACCATTCTAAGCAGGGTTTTTTTTTTTTTCCCTACACAAATAGTGCAAGTCATAAGAACTCTCCAGAATATGGTTATTGGGCCTATAATTTAAAATCTACATAAAGAGTAAGATATGTTTTCTATAAAAAGTATCATTTTTCTTTCTGGAGTTAATCAGTAAGCACACAAAGAACCCTCACATCCAGTAAATTTGTGGAATGTTTTAGAAGCTGACTTGCTCTATGAACCTCAACTGACCAACTAGAGTAATCATTGTCAATAGTATTCTGCATACAGCCCGCAATTGATTATTTCTAATACAGATAGATTGCTAAAGGGTTACCACTCTCCACCACACTATACCCCTGAAACAAGAAGTCAGTTTAAAAGACAGCAAATAAAGGGCCACCAAGATTGCTTAACAGACTAAAGCATCTGCTTAGGCAGAGCACAGGGGCCGGGGTTCGATTTCTAGTGTGCAGTGCAGGCCCTGCCCCTGGAACATGCTGCGACAGTGATTGCAACTAGGTGTGGTAGCATGTACCTACAATACCAGCACTTGGGAGAATGAAAACAGGACAGTCAATATGTGTCTGATCTATGTAGTGAGACTCTGTACCAAATACAAAAATAAATAAATAAATAAATAAATAAATAAATGGCAGCAAATGTAGACATCCTCCAGAAACAGCATCAAAATACAACTCTTACAGAGATAGTCCATAAAATAGCAACTCCGCCTCTTCCTCTACCTCCATCTGCATGGCTAGAGATTGGATACTTTTTTTACTTACACAAGAAGAAACTTAGAGCATTATACCTGAGAGATAAGAAAGAAAATTCCAATTTTTTCATTGTATTTGTCTTTTTGAGACATGATGTCCTGTATAATTCTAGATGGCTTTGAGCTCACTTTGTATGGCAGGCGAGTCTGAAATTTGCAGAGATTCTCTTGCCTCAGCCTCCTGAGTGCTGGATTATAGGCATGTACCACCACACCTGGCCCCAAATTTTTTGATCCATGGTATATTTCATATGTTAATAGATGACATTATTTCATACTCAAATGAATAACTATGCTCGGGGGTATACTTCTGTACAAGTTCAAGCACATGCTTATCCTATACAGGTTCTGAGTTCAATCCCAGTACCAAAATAAAGGATAGATAGATAGATAGATAGATAGAGCTAGATAATAGATAATCATAAGCCAGATTTTCACAGTCGTGCTTAAAAACATAGTTTATTCTGCCTAGTGGATTGCTTCTTGTACCACTAACAACACATTCGAAGGATAAAGAGTGTAGCTGGAAGCTGTCACGTCTTCAGTACTTCAGAGGGCAAGAGGATAAGAGCACTGCAAACTGCTGTTTGATGCCAGAAGTTGGATACAGTCACAACATTCCCTGACTTGCTGCCGATGTGAGCAGGATGTCAAAAGAAGCACAGGATGAAAACTCCTATCTCCTGAGAGTTGGGGAGTGTGGGTCAAGTGAAGCATCATTTCAAGAGACACAAAGAATTGGAACACTGAATAGGTCAGCTTCCCAAGCAGTGTAGCATTGGGTAGAAATTCTAAGCATGTGCTAATGCTCCACCTTTCTCATTGTGGAATGACCTTTAAGGTCCTGTACTACACCAAATCTTAAAGGAGCGTAGCTATACTAAGATCTCCTATTAATTTGACACAAGAGAGAAGGATTAGAGCTCCTAGACATGAGTATTGGGACCAAAGGAGAAAGGAAACAGAAGTAGATAAACTAATTTGGTCTTGTGGCTAATAGAAAGATTTCAGAATTGTGGACAGCTCTTTGATCACTGCACCCCTGCTAGCCATGCAGGCAGCCTGTCCTTCTACTTCCAAAATGTGAAGTTTGGTTGTGGTTTTGGTCTTGCTTTGTTTTTCCATATCTGGCACTGAGCCCAGGGCCCTCACACTGTTCTTAATCCCATGGTCCCTTCTTTAATTTTGAGACAGAGTTTCATTTAGTCCCTAATTCAGGCTTGGTTGGAACTTTAGAGCCTCCTGACTCAGTCTCCAGAGCACTGGTAATACAGGTGTTTTCCACTGTGCCAGCTAGGAAAATAATTTTGAGATTAATGCAGAGATTTAACTAGAATTTCAAAAGTTCTGAAGTTCTTAGAAACAAAAGATTCCCTTTTTGAGTTGTGGTGGTACACATTTATAATCCAAGTGCTCAGAAGGCTGAGGTGAATCAACCTCAGAAAACTCAAGGCCAGCCTGAGATATAGAAGGAAACACTAAAAAAATAAAAAAAATAAAAAAATAAAAAAATAAAGAAAGAAATAAAAAACAAGGAAGGATGAAAACCAAAACAAAACCTACTTTGTTTTCTGACATCAAGACTGCGCCCAAAGTCTCTGACTACTGCAATTTAGCTCATCACATCTTAGTATTTCTGCATCCTCAGTCGTGTTTACCATATGTTTTCATGACCTATAGACACAAAACTCTTGAACTATGAATCCTGTTTCTGCTGTTGTGAATATTTCTGGATACAATGCTGCATTGCAGTATCTTAGGATACATTTATACATGTTGGTGATTCCTCCATTAAAAAAAATTGCTTTGTCTTCTCTCTTACAGTTAATAAATCTTTTCATTCTGAAATAAAAGCAAATCAAATTAGAATAAGTAGTTAAGCATTAACCATTCTGGTCATTTTCCTCCCAGACCATTCATGAGAGTAACAGACTACTTTTCCATCAGAGAGCAAGGTGAAACGTTCTGTTCTGAACAACCAAGTGTGGGAAGCCAACCAGATACGAGAAGCCATCCCTTACAGACAAAGCAACACAATATCAGCTAAGGCAAATCGATCTCTCACCATATAGATTCATTTACCTAGTAAGAATTTGACAGCTATAGTGGCTTCTTTGGATAGGAAACTGTATTTTGGGAGAGTATTTTGTTGCTGTTGTTGGTGGTATTTTGCTATTTGTGTGTATATGCATGTGTTTGTATGGGGGTTGTTATTTAATTCTAATTTAAAATTAACTTCTGTCCAAATCATCTGAGAGAAATTAAGAAAGACTTGATCTATTTTTCATGTTACAATTAAAGGAAATTTCTCTATATCAAAGGACTAGCTCATGTCAGGGACAGTTCTAGAAAGAGGTCCTAACCTGATTTCCTTTCAGGTCACCGTTCTGCTTCATTGATTTCAAAATTTTTGTGAATAATCTTCCTGCTTCTACTGGAAATTGGGGGAAATTACAAAGTGAACCCACGGATCTTACTTCCAGAAAATTTACAGTCTGTGGATCATGTGTGCTAAAATATTCTCCATTATTATTGAAAATGCTTTTGTGAGAATGAGCCTTCACAACATTTATATTAGCTGTTTTATGACAATCTATTGAGAAAACCCAATCTCTTTTCCTCTGTGGAGTTATGCCATTCTTCCCATATTTTAATTATGAAGACAGTCTCAGTAATGTTCTCCTTCCTAGCTATCATCTAGCTCTATCACAAATAACTCTTCCATGAGTGGGAGGACTGAGCTTGCTCAGAATTAATCAGGACCTATTCAGGCTCAAGTACACTCTCTCTATTCTTTGAGCCTTTCTCTGTCCCTACTTAATGTATTTGCAGACTGATGTTTCATTTCTGCTTGCATACCGATGATTTGATCTAGTGTCAAAAAATGTTCTTTTTAAGGAAATTACAATCAACATTACATGGGTCATCCTGTCCACGTAGCCTTACTGGAAAAACTAAAAGCATCTAATTGCAGGGGGTAGATGCTAGTTGCCAGCTCAAAGAAAGATGTCTGAAAAAGCAATATATCCTTCCCCATATGCTGGGAAGTTCCAACCCAGCACATCAAGCAAGTTTTGGCTACAAAGTCTGTGCCTCTCCATATGGTGTTTCCATGTGTCAGTACTTCTGCCTCAACTTGGTTGGCATGATTTATGACAGAGGTGACCACTATAGTGGTGGTGATGTTGTTTACAAAGCACTGACTGTAACAAGTGCTGTGATAAAGACTATTTTTACTTTGATGTACAAAATGAGTACATATTGCAGTTGTTGGAAACATCATCAAACACCTCCCATATAATTTGTTTTTCATGATTTGTCTCTAGAACACAATTATCCACCCACACAAGTCTCCTATGTGCGTTTCCATGACATTTTCAAAAGCCATTTCCGGGTATCTGCTGAAATGCTATGCCATTATCATACCATTACCTTATTTTTGTGCCGTATACCTTTTTCTAATGTATAATATCTGGTGGAATCTCTGCTTTCCTCTTTCTAGCAAGCAATAATAGTCAATAAAATGGAAAGTTGAACTCTAGTGTCAACATATTCATTAAGCAAATGTATATCCTACTGCATTCACCCAATTTCTCTGAACTCACCAAAATAGAGTAAATGGTAATCCTAACATC
This sequence comes from Myocastor coypus, assembly GCA_004027025.1. Taxonomy (NCBI): domain Eukaryota; kingdom Metazoa; phylum Chordata; class Mammalia; order Rodentia; family Myocastoridae; genus Myocastor; species Myocastor coypus. The sequence goes on along the minus strand of PVJA010000001.1, from coordinate 325,586 downwards.
CTGGTGTTTCATCTCTAAAACCATCTCAGCATAACGTGGCATTATTTTAAACAAGAATTCACACACAGATCTAACCGCAAGCATTGATTAGTAGCAGTTTCTGTTTGTTGTTAGTGCTGTTGTCCTAGCTCTGATGAAGAGAGAGAAATGTGTACCTTTGTTCCATATTTAAACATATTTCACCTTGTAGGAGGCTGGAGATAGCTTCCCTCAAGAATTAAAGTTTAAAAATCAAAAGCAAGCATTCTTTGTTTTGAAACTCAGGGAAAATCTGAATAAATTCTCTAGCTTTGCTTACTCTTAGTTACTTGCTTTTATCAGTTGTTTTAAATAACTAAATATTAAAGTAATGACTGCCATTGGACTCATTCATACACATGACTACCCTGATGTGTGGTCACCATTATTGCTTAGGTTGGTAGCAATTGTTTAGGACTTGGAGGTCACCTCACCCAGTTGAAACAGGTTGAAGCTACTAACTCCTTTTGGCCTAACTTTAGTCGCCCATTGTACTACATTTTTAAGTTGGAGGGATAAAAACTTCAGCTTCAGACCAGACTTGTCAGTCACTTTCCTCCACATTTTCAAGTCACCCTTTTTCTTTCCCCAGTTAATTCCTGGGCCTTTACTCAGGAAAGCAAATCTGAGTCTGTAAGTGCTTTCTCTGGGATGGCCATCTCAGTACAATTTTTTTTTTTTCCAAAGTGCTTCACCTTAACAACTAGAGATATGCAGAGGGAGGTAGTTGTAAGCCAGTTCAGTAACAAAATTATGGCTTTCACCTTATACTTTGTCTTTTGACCAAACTGCCCATGAGATACTCTATTTTTGTAGAATAACTTCACAAAATAAAGAAATTTAACAATTGCATTAAGAAAAGGAAACGCAACTACCATCTATTCAGCAGATAGCATTTCAGTCCATACAGGAGGACATAAAAGAATGTGCATGGTGGATGGACTGTAAATGAAATTCCAGAAGACTTGATTCAAAATTAATGAACAGAGAATTTGAACTATTTCCCAACTTACCATTTTCCTACCCCTGACTTTATTATCAGAAACTTCCTACTATAAAACTTCCTCTCAATATCCTATCAAATGTATAAGCCTACTTCATCAATAATAGGAACTCATATGTCCTGGAACCTTTGCTTCTCATTGTTTGATTATTCCCATCATCAAATTGCATAAGACTTAGACCTAAGATCTTCTCATCTACCTAAATCCCAGTGATTCTAACTGCAAGTATCTCCAGGTCTTTCTCATCACCATCTCCATCACTGACGCTGTGGCATAATCCATCATCTTTTTTCCACTTTTTACAGCAACCATATGAGTAGGTTCAGTTTCTTGCCTTCAGAGATTGCTTCTCCCCAGTTTCTTTGCTTATTTTCTCTGTGTTTCAAAACCTTAATGTTTTGAACTTTAGTATAAAAATTTTGAAGCTGTAGAAAAGTAATGAAAATAGTGAAACATTTTGGGTATTTATCAGCCATTTCAATAGTTTGAATTTTATGATATTATGACTTACAAGAAATACATATTTAATCTTTGTCTATATTCCTGGCACAGAGATCCCAAATCGCTTTCAATTTCCTAAAAGAAATAAGGAGAATGGTGAAATTTTTGTTAGTCATAACAAATCATATCTGTGTTTATGTTCATGAATGACTCTCGGGAAGCATCAGATAACCTTAAGTTGGTAGTGGAGGGTGACAGCAGCTATCTGGAATGAGCTCTCTACCCATGGGTCTGATCTAGATAATTGTTTGATGCAGAAGAAGGAAACCCACACATTTGGTAGCCAGAAATATGCAGGATAGTCTGGCTTACTGTATTACCAATTTCTGCTGATCTTTTGAAAAGGTCAACTAATTTTTAATTTTTTCTTTTCTAAAATTTCTTATAATTTTTACCTTGTTTTGCTTTACTTCTTTAACAAATTTAACACATCTATATTGTGTATTTCAACTAATTTGAAGATAATATCATGCAATACTGCAACCATTGTTGAATTCCTATTACTCTGTTTAGTGAGATTTTATATCGTTTCTAATAATTTTTGTTTTACTATCTTGTATTCTTAAAAAAGAGAGTAGCAAATGATAGTGGAAGGGTGTTTTATATATATTGTGTATGTACATTGTATATGCATTACACATATTGTATATATATTATGTGTGTTTATTATATATTTGTATATATATACAAAAAGGACTTTATATATTATATAAATATAAAATGTATAATATATATAAAAGATGTCTATATATAGATATGATCCCTTTAGAAGTGAATCTATTACTACACTTAAAACATACCCATAATTTCTTAATAGCAACAAATTTCTGGTTATTTCATATACTTTTATTTTACAATCTGAATCAGCATCTAAACAGGGAACATTAATTGAATTTATTTCTTTGTCTCAAAAGTCTCTTACTATGTGGATGCCTATTCCTTTATTTTCTTTTATTGTGGTTGTTGAGGATCACAGACTTTGTTATCTGTTCTTCTTGGGTTGCATCTCCTTAGTGTCATTTACTATGCTCATGTATGCTCTATGTACATCTTACAAACTGGTAGTTAGATAGAGTGGGTTGATTTGTCTTAAATTTTATATTTTCTGTATTAAAACTTCCCATGTCATTTCATACTTGTACCAAAATTATGAATGGACCAGCAAGAAAGCTCAGTGAAATAAAGTGCCTGCAAGTGTAGGGACTGGGGTTCAATCCCCTGCATGACATGAATTGCCAGCTCAGCCCCTAGGGTGAACTGAGCTGGGCAGAGTCTGAGCACAGTGGCACACACCTATTATCCTAATCGTGGGGAGGTTGAAAGCAGGAGAATCACTATGAGTCCAAGATGCATAATGCAACCCTGCAACAACCAAATACAATTCTTTAAAAGGTATATAAGATTTTTCGTCTCTGCTTCATGTTTTTATTATCAGACTTTACATAGATAGACCCTTTCTTCCAAAGGAAAAAAGAGCTTTTGTTTATCAATTACTTGATTACCTAACTGTAGTTTTAACTTTTTCATGATTTCCCGCTAGTACACAGCATCAGATTTACCTGCTTGCCTCCATCATATATGAATTTTCTCTAAGCATGTAAAGGCTTATAAAAATTTTTACTTCAAAGTCACTTTTATATCCTCAGCATTTAGTAACTGCTGGTGTATGTTAGATAATTAAGAAATATTTGCTGAATGAGTGAATGAGAGTGAATCTCTTATGTAAGTAACTGTCATTATAATACTTATATTTATGCATGATTTCAACACATTCAGGATTTCAGATGCTCACACTTACTGTCAGAAAGAATTCTTTTAAATGTAAATGTACAATAATGCACTGACAAGTCATGTTAACTTCTAATAAAACATTAGCAGTGAATTAAATGAAGACATCTTAAATTATGCCATTCAAGATAAAAACATCTAGCATAGATTTGCCACAGGGCACTCTTGCAACTTCGAAGTCACCGCTTTTGAAGAATTTCATTTCCTATCACCCGTTATGACCAGACCATGACTTGAACCAAGACAGGTAACACTCACATTGAAAAAAAAAAAAAAAAAAAAACACTAAATAAGCCTACCACGACAAGATGATTTCATTCCACTGAACAGTATTTGTCACTCCATTTTTCATAAAGCATTCTCTCAACAGTGCCCCTTCACTTGAAGAAAATCCCCTGACCATTTCCTGAGTTGTGAACCTCTTCAGTTCTTCAGTTACATCTTTTTCTTGACTCTCTTCCCTAGGTCTCTAATTCCTTTGGGTCATCTTTAGTTAGCTCCTCATGTTTCATAGCCAGGAGTTCAGTCAAGCCATCCTCTTGGGGATGTAGCCCCATCTTCTTATTAAGAGTCACTAAGCTGTTGAAGGATTTGTTGGACTCCTTATCATCTTCTCAAGTCCATGAACTTTATAAACAAATCACAGGCAAAGAATTTTCCAAAGGCCATTTCTGGTGGTAGCCAAAACTTCAGGCAGACCAAGCAAAGCTGATGTTTTTTATTGCCTTACAGATATTGCAGTCCTTCCAAAGTTGTGGCAAGTTTATTGCTGTTTGATCAGTTGCCTTGACTGCCCAGGAAAGAGTGTGACATAAAGAATATTTCTTGAAAGTCACAAAATCTCTGTGCTCCATAGTTTGCATCAGTGCTATAGCATTCAGTGGTAGATGCCCTATTTTGACATTGAGATAAAAGTCAACTGGGAATTGGGAGTGATCACATGCATTGCCAAACAGGGAAAGACATCAAATGGACTATCTTTTCTGAGCAATATTTCTCTCTGGAGTAATGGGAAAAGTAGTTGTAGGAAATGGCCTGGGTAACCAAGGCTTTGGGGTTACTCTGCCAAATAATAGTTAAAGATCCATCAGCTATGTTTTTGAGGACTCTGACTCTCTGAATGGTAAATTGAGAGTGGATTTAGTTTGGTGTCGCCAGCAGCATTTCCACCAAAGAAAGCAAGTCTGTCTTTGCTGCTTTGAAGCCTGGTATCAACTTTTCTTCTTTACTGATGTAAATTGATTCTGGAATTGTGTCCTAATACAGTCCTGTTTCATTGATTTTCAAAGATTGTTGGGGTAAAGAAGTACCTTACTCAACACTTTCTGTGTCACCTGAAATTTTCAGGCAGCTGTGCTCTCTGCACTTGCAGCCTCTCTGCTTACTTCCATGCTGTCAAGCTTGGCTCGAGCCAGGGCTAGCAGTGACAGCTGCACCTTGTACATTCTTATTCTTCCAGTCTTCAAACAGGCTTTTAGCTTCTTCTTGAGTAACCATTAAGTCATTGGGTCTCATCACTGATATTGATCCCGCATCCATACCCAGAGAAGTCTCTTCATCTCCTCTACCATTTTTCCACACTTTTTGACTGTTATTTCTGACTTCATTGGCCTAGAAGACTTCATAAGTTTGTGATCCTCACCTTGTTCTTTAGGACTGACTAATAGTTGAATGATTCATGTTATAAAAACGAGTGACCTTTACCATCCTTGCACCTTGGTGCAACTTTTCATTGACTTCCACTTTTTTTCCATAGTTGTGACTGCACCTCCTAGCACTCCCATCTGCATCATGAGCATGTTTTCTCCTCCGTTCAGAAATCCTGGGTGCTAGTTAAGCGCTGTACAACTGTGCACTCTTGCACTGCACTATAAGCACACAGAAACACAGTTATGGCAATGTCCAGCAGACACCTCTAAAAATGTTGCTAAGGTGAGCTCTAGTCATATGTGTAAAATTTCTCAACTCAAATATTCATAAGTTAAACTTACTGGCCTATAATAAATTGTATAATTCAGAAGAAATAAATACAGAGACACATATGAATTGCTAAAGCTCAACTACGAAGATAGATAATTTCTGAGTAATTTAATAGCAGGCAATAAAATCAAAGAATTAAAAAACAGAATTACAAACAAGTAAAAAAAACTCAAGTTCCCAAAAGATGCACTGACAAATTCTACAAGCATATTAGGAAAGGTCTAAATGCCAATACCCCTTACACTCTTCATTGAAAGTGAAATTGAAATATTACTCTAAAAATCATAACCAGAAGCTAGAATTACTCTGATTTAAAAATGATAATAATACACAAAGAAAAAGAAAACTACCTTCATGAAAATAGACACAAAAATTCTCACAAATACTAGTACTAGCCTCACTATGATCACCACCTTCAAGGCTTTTCTCATTGTTTGCACTCAGAGAAGATCTCTACATTTTTGAAAAAGGGAGGGACTTAACAGCATCTCCTGTCCTCCCTGTGCACATCCTCATATGCCATGAGGGACCATGATTTTTTTTTCTGTTCTATAGACTGATTATATTAAATCAAAATATCTGCTACTTTTCTATAGGTTGATTTGAAAAATGCTTTATGAAAGGCAGGAGTTTTAATTATTTGTGTTAAAATTATTATCTTAGTTACACTTTTTCTCTTGGAAAAATATTCAGCATACATCAGTTACAGAACAAAAATAATTTCTTTCACTTTTTTGCTGTCTATTTATGTTTCAGATCATAGACAGGTGGCTCCAAAGGAGGATGGTGTGTCACAGGCCCAAGGCAGAGGGCAAACAGCATAGACCGGAAGGCAGGATACAGCGTGGATCTGAGGAGTAGGACGGTTACATATGTTCACCTATATCTGTGACCCACCTTTTCTCATCAGGGTTTCTCCACCAGCTATAAATGTTTTTCTTATGTTTTCAGCCATACTGTATTACTTATTTTCATGATTAGAACACACATTCCAGTTTTAATAGTGTCCATGAAAAATTCAAATATTTTATATTTTCTCAGAAGTTGCAAAATTCTGGAACTGCTGACAACTTCATTTCTCTCCTTTTATACTCTTCTTGCCACGTACCACAATTCGAACTACTTTAAAAATTTATGCTATATCATTATTGGCTTAAGAAGTTTAAGTCCTCTCCTTGCTAATGACCACCTTTGAGGGCTTTCTGAAGAGCTAAAGCCATGAAACATGAGACCCTCATGCCATCCAGTACTAAGCATTTGCCCACAAAATGGCGACCACTTCCTACTTGCTGGCAGCTATTATAGCCTCATCCTGGAGATGGATGAGAGACCATCAAGGAAGATCAAATGACATTCCCATTAAAGCATCTAGAGTAAGCGGTGAATGTTTTCTGGCTGAATTATTTGTCAAGGTCTTGGCCAATATCAAATTGGCAACCTTATCTGCCATGGAGGGGCTGGCATAGGACTTTGCCCCCTCTGCACTGCTACTCAGATGAGGGGAATGAGGAGAAATAAAAACAGGAATCTATGGACCCCAGTTCTTTTACAACACATTCAATACACTCTGCAAGAGGAGAAGGAAGAGGAAATTTTTGAAATGTTTATTTCAAAGATTGCATTATAAATGTATTCTCTTTGGAACTTTTCATTTGTGACTGACTTACATTCATTCATTCTTCAATGACTACCAATGTTTTATTACAAAACTATCATGAAGGATAACAACATGAATGAATTTTGTAGTTAATCATCAGCTACTCACCACTTGAGTCTGTGATTAAAATTTTACTGAACATATTTGATCACATAAAATTTATGTGACCTATTCCTCTATTATTCAATTTATTTTCTTTTCATGTATACCTATTGTACATCTTTTAATGTACACCTATTTTATGCACATTGTTTTTTTGTGCTACTTGCTAAATACTTCAGAATTCAAATTGTTATGGTTTATGTATAGGTGTCCCCCCAAAGCCTCATGCAGACATGGGGTGGCTTCTGGAATCTGTAATTGATTATTGTGAAAATGGATGCTGCATCTCCGCTGGGGCAGGTGATTTGCATTTCAAAGTAAAGAGGAAGAGAAGTTAGCTGCCTGAGTTGCTGCTAGCTCTCCCTGCTCTCTTGCTCTTAGCTGCCACTGTGAAAGGTTGCCCTCTGCTATGTGCCACTCTCCCTTGGAGTCAGCTGAATATGCACTGAAATCTCCAGTAACTGTGAGCTAAACAAACCCTTTCCTTCCCTGAGTTTGACTGTTGGGTATTTGTCCCAGCAACGAGAGAGTAACTGAGAGACAAATTAACAAATAAAATTTGATATTCAGTTATTTTGTTTTAGGATAAAATGTATGCATTCTGTAAAGAATTACACAAATCTGAAGTATATTATTCAATGAAGTTTATTGTATTATTAAAACATTGTGATTTCTAATTTACATTTCCTAAGCATGATATTGAACATTTTTTCATGTGTTAATTGTACATTTTTTGGTAAAGTGTTTGCTCAAACATTTTCTTCATATAATTCATATGATTGGAATGATTAACTTTTTCTTATTGAATTGTAGAAAACTTTTAATATTTTGTTGAACTTTTGATGGTTGACTGGTATGTTGTTTGGCTTACACTAGGGGTTGAAGCTAAGGTTTTGCCCTTACTTACAAGCTCAATCCTGTTTTATTTTCCCTTTTTTAAACAAAATTTTGCTACATTACTAAGTTGCTCTGGATGGACTTGAACTTGTGATTGTCCTGCCTCAGCCTTCCAGGATCCTGGGAGTAGAAGCATGTCCTACCACACTCAGGTGGAAGTTCTTTACCTGTAGCATACCACTCCTCAACCAGAAATATTTAGATGTATTTTCTCTCGCTAAGCTATTGGTTCTATTCCATGTAATAATGACATATCTTGAGTAAGAAGAATCATTTAATTATAATGAAAATAATTTACATTTTTCACATTATTTTCTTTTTTATCTTACCCAACACATTTCAGTTGCTTTTATATCATGAAGATATTACCCTATGTTTTCTTTTATAAGCTTTATGGCTAAGGTTTACATTTATGAGACATTTCAAGTTAAATTTTGATAAGTATGAGATGGTATGTTAGGTTCATTTTTTTCCATTTGACTATTTAATTGTTTTCACATTGTGTATTTAATAGGCATGTTTTTCTAATGACTTGGATCCTTGAATGAAAACCAGATGTCTGGTCCTAGGCTACTATTGTTTTCCACTGACAGGTTATTCTTCGTTTAAATTACAAACTGTATTGATTTCTGGACATTCAGTGATTCTTGATCAAAGTATCATGAACTCTTCAGCTTCAATTTTCTATTTAAAATTTTCTTTTGGTATTTTAGGGTCTAGGCCAATTGTAAAATCACCTTCATACCCAACATCAAATTCCTTTGCTCTCTAATTTTCAAGAAAATATTCAGCATGAATTTGTTTCCTAAATCCATCTCAAACTTGAAAATCCTTTTAGCAAACGTCTCCTTCTTTGTCCAGACCTTTGTTGTATCTTCCCCATTCAACACTTTCATTTATCTCATTTAATTAAGAAATCTAATTCTAATTATATTTATTTTTTTCCAATGTGTAATTCTGTGAGTAGTGTTCTCTAGATTGAGCATCAACAAATAGAAACAAAATAATTATGGTTATAGAAACAGCATTTACTTTTGAAATTTCTCACACACACAAATTTACACGTACATATTCAATGATTTTGCTTCTTAGCATGTACCAGCCTGAGATTTATTCACGTATTACCACTTAGCATCTGGCTTGGAGTATTCTAGGGCCAAAATAGACTAAGATCCTATTCACTTATCCAGGAAACATTCCTGAGTATTTAAAAAGAAACAGCCCTTTCAACAAATGGACCACCTAAAATCCACAAGTGAAATATTCAGATTGTATTGACATTTATCAGACTCTCACATGTTTTTCCTCATGTTTGGTGTGACATAGACATTTTAGAAACCTGTACTAATTTTCAACCATGTCATTATTTTTCCTTTTGAAGCTTTCCTTGCCATTGCCAAAATATTCTTTATTTCTTTACATTTGACATAATTTCTTCTTCTCATCCCTAGAAACCAATAATTTTAATTCTCTTAGATTTACTCTGTTAGAAACAGCTAGGGAAGTTCTGTCTTTCTAACTTTATACATGGGATAACTTCAAATATTACCACATATATATAGACAGAACCCAAAATTTTTATAAAAAATTATAAATTTTTCAGCAAGCTCTGAAACTGGTATTTTTCAAAGATACATAAAAACCAAAATCAATATTGTTGGACAGTAGTTTCTTCTTATTAAGTTGGCTTTTTTAAAGAGAAATTTTAAGTTCACAGCAAAACTGAGCAAGAGGTAGAGAATTCCTATGCATCTATTAGTTTCTGTATTTTCCTCTTCACACAAGCTCTCCCATTGTCAGCATCCTGCATAGCATGGCGTAGTTTTAGAAATAATGAGCTCACTTCCACATAGTATCATCACAAATCCATGACTTACATTAGAATTCATTTCTGGTCATGTATGTTCCTTGGATTTTGACAAATGTACCAAACAGGAAATCAATATTATAATATAGTACAACATACCTTCACTGCCCTACAGATCTTCATGTTCTATATATTAATTTTTCACATCTAACTACTGGTAGCAGCTCATTGTTTTCCTCCTCTTATCATTTCAGTATAGAGATAGCCTGGACTCTACCTCTGTGCCATTGAAGGAGCCTTTGTGTCCTATTCTGAGCCATGAGAGAAGAGAGAGAGCCTGCTCTTCACCTCTCTATAATTATGGAAACCTCTGTCCAGAAGAACCCAGGTACCTGGTGCATTCCCCTACACCATGAGATGGGAATCTTGCATGGGAAATGTCTGGTTGGTCTGAAAGACTCCAGGGTAAATCCACTCTAATAAGGGAAAAGAAACTCCTGTAACAAAAATTCTTTACAGAAACTACAAATTTAAAATTGGTTCTTTTATATAACTGTAGACTTTGCTCCTACAGTCTAAAGTACAAAAACGAGTTACCAAATTATTTCAGCTTCTAAATTGTGCTTGATGCTATCATTAGTACTAGTTGTACTACTATAACTAAGTTGCCATATTGGTCATAGCTGTTCTCTCTTGAGTAACAATATTGGGAAGCTCTGCCATAATAATCTCACAATGCACTATCCCCCAGAATGAAAACCAAGCCAAATAGAAATCAATACTTCACTCTCATTTAATTAAAAAAACTAAGGGCTAACATAAATCCAAGAATCTCCTACACACAGATTATATCCCTGAAGAACACTTCTTAGGGAGACCTTGATATTAGTGATAAAGCTAACTACTAACAAAACTCACAAAGACAATCACTGAAAAGAATTGAAATAAATTATGACAAGAAGATGGAGCAGAATGCAATTTCAGACTTCTATCTTACCTAGACAAAGTCCAGGAGATATTGACATAAAGGCCATTGAAAATCGCAGAACTAAAATTTCTGAAATGATAACAACTAAAACATGGTCAACTCAAGCAGTCTATAAAGGAAATTAGATAAGAAATGATTTCTCAGGTGAATAAAAAGATGACAACAATAAAGAAAGAGTTGCTTAGGATATCTAAAAGAGATAAATATAAATAAATATAGGAGTATAAGAAAATTATGGAAATCTTGAATGAGCAATATAAGAATTACAATTCATGAAAAATTCAGACATCCAGAAATTAAAAATTTCACTCAAATCTGAAAAAAATCACTTGAACAAAAATGAAGATAGACTTTCAAGCCTTGAAGACAAAATTTCATCCAGTGATAATGAAAGCAAAAATCTCTTAGAAACAACAACAAACCATGAAGTAAAAAATCCAAGAGCTGCAACATACCACTATATATCTATATCTATATTTATATCTATATCTATATCTATATCTGTATATATATATATATATATATATATATATATATATATAACTGCTAGGTATCAATGAAATAGTAAGAGTGAATAAAAAAGACATGAAAAGTCTCTTATCAGAACGACAGAGAATATATCAAAAATGGAAAAAGGGATGTGACATACCGATAAGTGAGTTATACAGAACACCAATTAGCCATAATACAAATAAAGCTGTACCAGACATATAATAATCAAGATCTCACAAAGAAAGTAAAAGAACAGACTATTAAATAGTTTAACGAAAAGAAATAGTTGACTAATAAAGGAAAGCTAATGAGAATTATAGAAGCCTTATCAATGCACACATACTCAAAAAGAGCTTATAGTGAAGTATTTCAAGCAAAGAAAACAACTTCCAAGCCAGTTGTACCCCTGAAAAACTGTCTTTCAAGATGAATGAAGAAGTAAGATACTTCCATGACAAAAAACAAATGAAGAAATTTATGAACATCAAAACAATGATACAAAGACTAGTGAAAGATATTCTAGACAGAGTTAAAAATGACCATAATTCCAAGAATAAAATGAGAAACCACCAGGCAGAGCAAGAAATTAATGAGGGAAAAAGGGGGAGAAACACAGCAGGAAAATACCATGATTAATATGTTATTAATAAATACCATATTCTAATATATATCAATTATATCCCTCAAGGTAAATGACCTCAGTTCACAAACCAAAAGAGACTGACAGAGTGGATCAAGAAATAAGAGCCAACAATATGTTGTTTACCAAAAACACAATTAATACAAAAAAAATTCATAGGTTGAAACTCAAAGATAGAAGACAATTTTCAATGTAACAGTAATGTAGAAAAATCAAGGGTTATTCTTTTTTGCAAACAACATTAATTGCAAATCAAAAGGGCTAAAGGTCACTACATATGTATTAGAAAACCTCAAAAGGAAGAATTAACTATATATATATATATATGTATATATGTAACACAGGAGCACCAAATGACATAAGACAATTATTAATGCACATGAAAAAAATTTTTTGCACATGAAAAATTGAATCAACAACAACAAAATTATAATGAGATCTCAATACCAAATTGTCACTGAAATAGATCAATAGATAAAAAGATCAGCATAATAAAACTGAATCAAACTTGTGAACAAATGGACTTAGTAGACCTTTAAAGAGCGTTTCACTCCAAAACATCAGAATATACATTCTTCCCAGCCGCACATGGGACATATTCTAAAATAAACCATATACTAGTCCATATAACATACTTATGTAAATTCAAAGGAATTAAACTGTCACATGCATAGTATCTGGCCACAGTGCAAAGTAATTGGAAATTATTGACAGACAACACTACAAAACTTCATAAGTACACGGAAATTAAATCACACCCTCTAGAACAGCACATGGGTCACATATAAAATCAAATAACGCATCAAACAATATCTACAATGAAATGAAAATGAAAATAAAACTCATAAGATCCTTTGAGATGCAATAAAAATAGTTCCCAGAGGGAAATTTATACTGGTGAATTCTCACATTAATGGACAGATTGTACACACATAAAAAACATAATGCTGTACCACAAGCCTCTGTAAAAGAAGAGCTAGTCAATCCCAAGGAACGGAGAAAATTAGAAAGATCACAGAAAAAATTGACACCAGGGAGAAAAAAAAAAAACAATACAAAAGATCAGAGAATTCAAGAGTTCTAATCCCAGCACTTGGGAGGCAGAGGCAGGAGGATTGGTGCGAGTTCGAGACCAGCCTGGGCTGCAAAAGTGAGCTCAAGGCCAGCCTCAACTGCATAGCAAGACCCTGTCTCAAAAAGATAAAAAGAAAAAGAAAAAGAATTCAAGAGTTGGTTCTTTGAAAGAATAAATAAATTTGATAAACATCTTGCTAACATTACCAATCAAAATAACACTAGCATACTTCATAGATCTTAGAAAACATTCCTAAAATTCATGTGGAATCAGAAGAGGCTTAGAATAGCAAAGGTAATTCTGGACAAAAAAGACAAGCAGGATGCCACACAGTCCCTGACTTGAAATTATACTGGAAATCTACTGTATAACATTAGCATGATACTAGCAAAAAATAAGCCTAAAGATCAATGAAATAGTTTAGAAGATACAGATAAATCTATAAACACATAAAGTCATCTTATCATTGACAAAGGGGTAAAAAATGTTCACTGGAAAAAGATAGCCTCCTTAATAAAAGATATAGGTGAAACCTATCAAAAGGAAAGAAGTGAGATGCAGGAAAGTAGAAAAGAATGAATATTTAAGCTAATAGATAGATGATAGATAGACAGACAGACAGACACACAGACAGATACATAGATAGATAATAGATAGGTAGATAGAGCACATATATATCTGTGCTAAGTGTACTACTAATTTCTATTTGTTTATTGAAATGAATAATTATGGTTTATATTTTTTGATCAATCCTACATGCCTAAATTGTGGTAATTTGAGCAATTAATTTGAAGATAATATGCAATATAATAAGAATTATTAATTTCTATCACTTTGTTTTGAAATTATGTATCATTTTTGTTTCCTTAATCATTATGTTTAAAATAAATAAATTTAATTTTTAAAACGAGTATGTGATTTTATAACAAAGTGCCAAACTTTACAAGGTGGAGGCATCAATTTTCATTCCTACCTACAATCTATCAAAATTCCTGTTGCTCCTTGTTTTCTCAAATATTTGATGTCACTGGTCTAGACGTTGGCAATTCCATTAAGTGTAGTGATTATCTCATTGCTTAAGTTTTCCTGTCATTGATTTCTTGTGTTTGACAACATCCTAATATGGTATTATGTTATCTGTGCGCTCAGGCTGTTTGAGTCTTTTGAAGAAGGTAGGTTTTTGTTCTTATGGGTGAATTTTAAGAGCTGTTTGTATACTTTTGATAATTATTGTATGAGATTGTCTTTTGAAAATATTTCTCTTACTTAGCTTATTTTTTCATTTTTTCTTTTATTTTTTTATATGTATTTGGTATAGTCTCAGTATGTAGCTTGGACTCATAGTGATTCTCCTGTTTTCAGCCTCCCCAATGCTGTGATTACAGGCATGCACCACCATGTCCAGACTCAGTGGCCAGCTCAGCTTGCCTTGAAGTGGGGCTGGTGTAGCAAGTAGTGCTTTGGATCAAATCATAGTCCCTGCACTTGCCTAAGAAGGTGCTTAGTTTACCGAGGTATCTCACCACCCTTTCATTCTCTTGATAGTGTTCTTCATACAGCAAATATTTTTACTCGCAATGAAAGCTATCTTATTTATCTATCTCTTATTGTATTTTTGGTTTGTATCTCAGAAGTTTTGGGCCCAAAGTCATCTAGATTTTTCTGATATTTACAGTTTTTTTTCTTGTACATTTTGCTTTGATCCAATTTGAACACATTCTTGTAAATTAAATGCTTGCGGCTAGGATCTTTGTTTTTCTTTTTTTATTTTTTCTTTTTGGCATGTGAATATTCAGTGGTTTCTCTAGCACCATTTACCATTTATTCAAAAGGATCTTTGAGCCATTGTGTATCTTTGCTGATTTTCAAAGACTCATAAACTATTCTGTTAACTACTGTAGCTTCACAATGAATCTTGAGGTCAGTTAAACCTCAAATTGAAAAAAAGAAACAAAATTATAGTCAAATTCATTGCATGTTATTAAATAATGACCAATCTTCAAAGATATTTTTGTAGATTATAACCACAATGCAGCAAATCATTAAGCTATACTCAGTAATACACACATGTGTAAACACTTTCACTGTTAGTGTTACTCTCTACCAGAACTTACCCAAGTATGTCATTATGCAGCTAACAAGAAAACAACCCATCAAGTAATGTTGAATTCTGTTGAAATGATGAACTTACAATGTCAGTATTTTAGTCCATTAATGAACCACTGCAACATATTTAGTTTAGAAGTGCCTTGTGGTTAAACTTTCCTGCTGGGTGGTTAAGGAAAAGTTAAAGCAAGACTCAGATAACAAAACATGTAACTTTCATATCTCCAGGATCAGTCAAATCCTCTTAGGGTTTATTTTGAAACCATGTACAGTGCTTTGTAGAACTACTGTCAGTGTCAGGCATCTGGATGAGTCATGGCCATTGCTTGACAAATTTGCTCTCTGTGAAAGCCTGAAAGAATGGTTTCTCTCTAGGTGACTCTCTTTAGGTACAAAATGTAAAGCTAGATTAGCATGCTGAACTGTAAAAGGCTTAAAACAATATCTTCCATCATTGCCAGCTTTGCCAATAATCCAATGCGATTATGGAACATGGGATTATGTATACAACTACTCTCAGTTCAATAGGAAGAAATTTTTTTAGTATCAATAGTGATTAGAAAAGCAATCACAGATGACACCCTGTGCTCTGTATAACTATTAGCAGGACAACAATATACATTGTATCAAATACTAGAAATGTACTATGGATATGTTTTGAAATTGTCACATTATTTCTTATTAAATGTAATAAAAAGAAGAATAAAACAGAAGTAAAAAAGATTTTTTTTTTTGCTAAAGAATTTCCTAGACCAGATAAATGACTTTTTTTCTGTATGCTAACTAACATATTATTACTGTTAAGGACAAAACTGCTGAGTTTAGAAACTGAAGTTCCTTTAGGCCCATCCAGCTCTCTCTTTCCCTCTCTCATTCTCTTTATAGCCACATGTCAAATCTGGAAAACTCACCACAACTATGAGCTCCAACAGAGGCAACTGGGGCAATCAAACTAAAAAGTTATAATTGAGTATGCATATCTTTCAAGAGGGCTGCAGAGACTGAAAAACATTTAGCCTTCCTATGTTAGCTGGAAAATTTTGGAAGGAAAGGAACAACAACTCTTTCTTTTAACATTAGGACCCATCTCTGAACTAGCAGGGCCTGTGAGAGGAATACTAGTCTGTAATTGGATTTCCTCCAGTATCTCTGGGATAGTGGGACCTGTGAGAAGATTAATAGTCTTCATTCATTGCTTCCTTCATTATCTCTGGGATAACAGAGCCTATGAGAGGAATATGAGTCTGTACTCTGTGCTTGCTTCATTATCTCTGGAATGACAGTCTGTGAGAGAAGTGTGAGTCCAAGCTCTGCTTCTATCACTAAATCTGGGATAACAGTTTCTGCAAGAAGGGACTAAGTCTGTGTTCTACAATCTACAGAATGAGCATAGTGGCTAGATACAACCCTAAAAAACAATCTTTCAAAATGAATGGGGAAATAAGTTGCTCTCATGACAAACAAAGAACAACTGAAGAGATTTATAAGCAACAAAGCAATGATTCAAAGAGTAGTGAAAGATATTCTAGGCAGAAATAAAAATGACCACAATTCCAAGATCAGTAAGAGAAAGAAACCACTGGGAAGGAAAAACAATTAAATGGGAAGAGTAGGTATAAGTAGCAGGAAAATACCAGATTAAGATATGCTGGTACATATCAATTATAATCATCAATATAAATTGTCTAAATTCCCAAAGAAACAGACTGGCAGAGTACACAAGAAAACAAAATTCAATGTTGCATTATATATAGGAAACAGATTTAGCATAAAAATAAATTCATAGACTGAAAATCAAAGAATGAAAAACAATTATCTATGTGGCAGGAACCCATAAAAACTAGGTGTGTAAAGAGAAATCTGTCATCATTCTGATGGATTTTCTTTTAAATGTGATGTGTTTCTTTCCTCTAACAGCTTTTACTATGCTGTTCCTGTGCTGAATTTCTGGGATCTTGATTATTATGTGTCTGGGTGTGGTTTTAATTGGGTTGATATTATTTGGAGTTCTATATGCTTCAGATACTGAGTGTCCAATTGTTTCCCCATATTGGGAAGTTTTCTGCTATTACTTCTCTTCATATTCTTTTTCTGACATTGGATTTTTTTGTTGCTGAACCATTTACTTGAGAGAGAGTATAGCAGTAACTGAGTTTACATTAGAAGCAGTACACATCTAAAAGACCAGAATAACAGACATTTCAAGCATAGTTTTGGTGTTGCCCATTGCTATCGTCAATGTGAAATTTTTATACAATGGAATTTTACTCAGCTATAAAGAATGATAAACTGGAAGAATTCATATATAAATGGATATATATTGAACATACACTCATAAGTGAAATAAAACCGACCTACTTGTGTAAATATAATATAGTCTCCCTAGTATAAGAACTCTAAGAAGAAATAAAAATGGAAGAACATAACACAACTGAATGGAAATCAAAGACTTATGGATTAAACAACAAAGTGACTGGAAGTAGAAAAGAGAGGAAACATAGCAGGAGTAAAACCATGCACATATGTACACAGAATGAATCAGACATTGGTCCTAAGAACCTTCAAAAGTTTTTTCACATATATGTCATTTGTACTGACTCTTTCTTTCTTATTGATGCCTCATTGATGTCTTACGTTGTTCATCTTTGCATCATCTTGTAGATTTTACATTATTTTTCCTGCATCCTAACTCTTTATAAGAGATCTTTTCTTAACTTTTCACTAGCTGCAACAGTGTCTTCAATGTCTGAAAGTCTATTTTCACTTTCGTTCAAATGGTTTTACAGTGGTAAATTCACACATCAGCAAAATGGAAGGAGCACAAATAAACAAGCCAAAGTTATAACTCAAGCTTCTACAAAAAGAAGAATGATGAAGTCCCAAAGCCCACAGTATAGAGAAAATTATAAAGATCAGAGCAAAAACTAACACAATGGAACCTGAGAAAATAATATGAAGAAAAAGTAAAATTAGAAAGTTCTTATGAGTATATCTTCAAGATGCATCCACTTATATATAAAGTCTTCTAGTTTATCATTCTTTATAGTTGAGTAATATTCCATTGTATAAAAATGACACCTCTTTTTCAGCCATTCTGCACATGATGGCATTTTGGTTGTTTCCAAGGTTCAGCTATTACAAATTGTGCTGCTATAAACATAAGTGCACAGATATCACTATGATAGTGACTGACTGTGGGATATACAAAAGTTTCATGTTTTGTTATACAGGTCTTTCTTTACCTTGCCCTTAACCACCCAGCAGAAAAGCTTAACACAAGGTATAAGACATTAAGCTGGATTAGTACGCTGAGCTGTAAAGACTTAAATCAACAGCTTCCATCACTGCCAGTTTTGCCAATAACCCACTATGATTATGGAACTTTGAATTATGTATACAATTACTTCATCTCAGTTCAATAAAAAGAATTTTTTTGTACCAATAATGATTAGAAAAATTATCATGTCTACATCCTGTGCTCTGCATAACTACTAGCAGGACAACAATATGCATTGTATCATTGTATGAAATACTGGAAATGTACTACTGATGTGTTTTGAAACTGTCACATTGTTGTTTGCTATTAAATGCAATAGAAAAATAAAAACCAGCTGTAGAACATTCTACAGAAGGTGGACTCATGATTTGACTTGAATGTTGAAATACTATTTTAAATATTTAATTTAATGTTAATTAATATTTAATTACTTGTCTGAACATTGTTTAATAATACTTTTTGCTTTTTTTTTTTTGCCTTTTTATCTTTTTGAGACAGGGTCTCGCTATGCAGTTCAGGCTGGCCTTGATCTCACTTTTTTAGCCCAGGTTAGTCTCAAACTCACACCAATCCTCCTGCCTCAGCCTCCCAAGTGCTGGGACTACAGGCGGGTGCCGCCACACTCGGTTTACTATTTACTTTTTGGTTCATACTGTTAACTCTGACTTATAATCTACTTATAAGAGATGGTATTATATTTTCTCCTAGTATTAGAAATTTTAAAGTATAGATAGATAGATATAGATATAGATATAGATATAGATATAGATAGATACACAAGAGTTAGGATGTAGATATACAGCTATTTTGTCTTAGTGCATTGAGAATAAAAGTTTGTACTAATCTTGTTTAGAGAAGATATCAGGTTTGCACATTTTCCTCTGAATAGCTACTATGAAGAGAACAATATGCATGGTATTAATTTTTGTAACAATCTTACCAACTTGTTTTCAATCTGTTTCATTGCTATTTTCTCCTTTTTCTCATCAAAATGAATAAAAATATATTTAAAAGGTAAGTACATAAATATAAAAAAGAAAAGCTTATAAAAACCTTATAAAAAGTGGAAATAAAATATTCACCTTTATAAAAGAAGGAGCAGTAAGAGATCATGTGAAAATTCAGATCATCAGTACCTATTTTGAAAATCTTTGCTTTTGTATGATGGAAAACACAGAAGAAATGGACAGACTGCTAGATAATATAAATTACTGAAGCTAGAAAAAGATGACATGAAAATTTTCAATAACCTAATATCAGTTATTGAGATTGAAAATAAAATTTAAAAATTACCAAAACAGAAAAGCACAGATCCTGATGAATTCATAATTAAATTCTACCAGAAACTTAGATAATATCCAATACCAATACTTTTCAAAGTCTTTAATTAAATTGAAAAGAATTAATTATTCACTAATTCATTCCTGTAGGCAAGTATTTTCCTAATAATAAAACCAGAGAAAGATATAATGACAAAGGAGAACTGTAAGCCAATCTCGTTAATGAACATAGATGCAAAAATCCTCAATAAGGTACTGGTGATCAGAATTTAACAAATCATCAAGAAGATTGTTCACCAATACCAGGTGGTACTTATCTCATAAATATGGGGATTGCCTAGCACATGCAAATTAATAAATGTAATGCACCATATCAACAGATTCAAAGGAAAAAAAGCACATTATGGTCTTATTTGATGTACAAAAAGCTTTCAACAATTCATTCATAATAAAAACCCTACAGAAAATTATTATATATAGTCTATATCTCAAGTTGATAAACCCATCTTTAACAAACCAATAGCTAACATCATACTAAATAGACAAAGACCGAAAGTTCTCACTCTAAAATCAAGAAAAGGACAAGGACATTTTTCATCACCACTCATTTTCAATATTGTTCTGTAAATATCAACTAAAGCAATTAGACAGGAGAGAGAAGTTATAGGATTAAGGCTAGTACAGGAAGAAGTTAAATTACTATTCCCAGGTAACATGATATTCTATATATAAAGCCCAAAAACTGCCCCAAACGACTCCTGGAGTTAATAATGAAATTCAATTGTGTGGCTAGAAATAAAGTCAATACTTTAAAAAAAGACAATATTCTTGTATACAAACAAAAATGTATTGAGAGAGAAATTAGAGAAACAATACCATTCACAATACATCCAAACCAGAGAAATACTTAGGAATCAACATAACAAAGAAAGAAAAAAATTGATACACATAAAATTACAGTATTATAAAAAAGGAAATGGAAGAGAATATAAGACAGTGTAAAAAATATTGCTTTCTCATGAACTGTAAGAATGAATATAGTGAAAATACCATATTTTCAAAACTTTACAGATATAATCCTGTAATATTACAGGATCAGAATACCATTAACAGAAATAAAGAATGCACACCACTAAAGAAAAAATGGATAAATTTTATTTTAAATCAAGAGAGGCCTAGAGAAGCAAAAAATCACTTCTGGACATCAAAAGCAAGACAAGAGGCATCACAATCTCTAAATTCAAATTGTAGTTTAAAGTTATTATGATAAAATCAGCATGGTACTGACAAAAAACCAGACCTGATGATAAATGGAAAAGATTAGAAAACAGATTAGATCTACAAACATATTCAGTCACGTTATCAAAGGAGTCAAAAATATTCACTGAAAGAAAGTTAGCCTCCTGAATAAATGGCTCTTGAAAACCTGGCATTCTACATTGCAAACACTAAAAGTAGGTCCATGTCTATCACCACACAGAAAAGTAAAATTATAGTGGATCAAAGATCTAAATATTAAAACAAAAGCAGTGCCTCTAATGGAAGAGAAAATAGGTAGAAATCTTGAAGACATAGGGGTAGGCAAAGACTTCAGGAACAAAATCAAAGCTGCATGGGAAATACTTCAAATATTGAGCAACTGGGATCTCATCCTATTTAAAAATGTCTATACTTCAAAAGTAATCAACAACAGAGTAAAAATACAATGAACAGAGACAGAAAACATTTAACTAACTATGCATCAGACAAATGACTTGTGTCTAGAACATATAAAAATATTAAAATAATCAAATCCCTAAAAATCAAAGACCTAGTGCAAAAATGAGCATCTGAGGTAAATACACATTTCTCACATGAAGAAATACAAATGACAAATAAATACATGATAAAATGTTCAATGTCATTGGTCACTTGAAAGATTTAAATTAAACAGCAGTGAGATTTCGTTTCTTCCCAGGAAAAATGGATATCATCAAGAAACCAACAAAAACATATACTGTAGAGGTGTAGAATGGTGCAAGTACCACAGAAATCAGTGTGGAGATTCCTCAGAAAACTAGAACTAGAGGTCCCATTTGAACCACATATTCCCCTTATTGGTATCTTCCTGCAAGATTTTGAATCATCCTACCACAATGATATATGTACAGCCATGTTTATAGCTATACAGTTGGTAATAGATACATCTTTGGAACTGTCCAAATATCCATCAACTGGTAAAAGGATAAAGATGTGGATTTTATATGCAATGGAGTACTGTTCTGACACAATGAAGAGTAAGTCTGACACATTCCTAGGCAAATAGATATGTAGATCATACCCTTAGTGAAATAAATCAGAAATGCATTTGTAAATATCATAATAGTGTAGTGTGATAATTGAAGATGTAAATGATGTCAAAAATGTACAAAGCTATTATAAAGTGGGAAGAAAATTTTCAGCTGGACATTGGGGCAAGGAAGAGGGGAGGGAAAGGGAAGAGAAAAGCAAAACTGTGCAAATAAGGAAAAAATGGAAACAAAGATTTGTAAATGGGGAGAGGAAGAGGAGTTGAAAGGATAGTAGAGGAATGGGAAACAATAATATATAGTGTGTGCTTAAAATTTCAAAAATAATTCAGGAGAGCTAGCGAGATAGTTCAACAGATTAAGCATCTGTTTAGTCATGCACAGGGACCAAGGCTCAATCCCTTGCATCACATGCCATGCAAACCCTGCCCCAGGGCATGCTGAGCCTGGCACTGGATGTGGGCATGATGGCACATGACTGTAATCCCAGTTCTAGGGAGTCTGAAAATAGGAGGATCACTGAGTCCAAAACTGTGTAATGAGACCCTGTACCAAGTACACACACAATTCCATATGAAATGTATTCATTAATGAATGTCTTTACCAAGTATTTATTAATAAAGTTAATTGTTCTACCATGCGTCATTCAATGGAAACATAGTTTGTAAAAGCATTACAAGAGGTCCTCAACCACCAGCTCATTGCAAAGGGAACCATGTGACTTCTGGCTCTTCTCCAAAGTTTAAGACGATCATAGACAGTAATGTGCAGAATTCATTCAGAACACAGAGGCAGCTACAGTGGAAAAATAAATGTGACTGAAACCTACTGCATTTGTTAATATATATGTATTAACTGTGCTGGGATTGAGAGATAAGAAGATTTAATCCCTCAAGAGATAAGTCTTCAATACATATGCAGTCAAGAACAGAATATCAAAACACAGGAGGTTAAAAACAGATAAAACTGTGAGGGAAAATGGACAAATCCACTAGGACAGAAATTGAACTTTTCTCTATGTTAAGTAGATCCAGCAAGTAGTATGCTTTTTATCATCCATCATCATTGAATTTGATAGCTTTAATATTCACAAAACATTTCACTTAACTATAGCAGAATACTAATTTTTCTTGGTTTTACATGAAACATCCACCAATATACTCTATATTCTGGACTATACAAACACACTTTAACAAGTTGAAGAGAATATAAGGTATGCAATCCTTATGCTCAGTATAATCTTGAAATCAATAACAGAAAAATAACAATGAAATACCAAAACGTATCTGGATTAAATAAGAAATCTTAATAGAAATTTTAGCTAAATAAAAATGAAAACATAGCTTACCAAACAATGTGGAATGCAAATGAAATAATATTTAGAAACTAATGTACTGATTGTATGTACTAAAAAATCATACCTAAAAGACTAATAAAAATATATCCTGGAAAACTAGAAAAAAATAGCCATGTAAGCATAACTAAGCAAAAACAATATTATTATAGCAATATTCAAAAAATATAAATTACAAATTACTACCAAAAATCAATAGAATAAGTAGCTGGTTGTCCGCTCTTACAGTCTATAAACTTGAAAAATTTTTCACCATGTGATGAAAGAAAAGAAATGAGACCTCAGTGTGCAGTGTCAGACCTGCTCCAGGGATGTGCTGAGTAGGAGAATAAGACAGGGCGTGGTGGCACAAGCCTGCAATCTGGGTGCTTCAGGGGTTGAAAAACAGGAAGATCGCTACAATTCCAATCTGTGTAGTGAGATGCTATAGATCCCGTACTAAATACATTTTAAAAAAGAAATGAGAGAAGTAATAAATTATTAATTTCAGAAATAAAAGAATGGCCACTATTGATCAATAGACATGAAAGCTATTACAAAGGCATATGAACAAGTCTAAATCTATAAAATTTATAGCTTAGGTCAATAGACCCTTCTTTAGAAAAAACAAAATATCAAAAATTATATAGGAGAAGTGGATAATCTCAACAGGCCAATATCTATTAAAGAAATTGAATCGCTATTCAATAATTTCCTGATTGGGTTCCTGTGGTTTGTGTGTAACACACAGGACATTAAGCATATTGCAGTTTTTCAGATGTGCACATGTCAATCACACCTATCTTCCCCTTATAGTCCCTTTTCCTCCTCTCCTGCCTCCTGCTGATCCCTCTTCTCTTCTTTTTTTTTTTTTTTTTTGTCTTTTTGAGACAGGGTCTCGCTATGCAGTTCAGGCTGGCCTTGAGCTCACTTTTGTAGCCCAGGCTGGTCTCGAACTCGCACCAATCCTCCTGCCTCAGCCTCCCGAGTGCTGGGATTACAGGCGTGAGCCACCACACCCGGCTCCCTCTTCTCTTCTGTACTCCCTTCTATGTGCACGTCATTTTTTTTATCTTTTTTTTTCTTTTTGTACGGGGTCTCACTACTGACTCGTAGTGATCTTCCTGCTTCCTACCTCCTAAATGTTGAGATTACAGGCGCAGGCCACCACACCAGTACTCCATCTCCAGCTGAACACACTGAAGAGTGTGGCCAGCGTGGCAGACGGGGCCAGGAATCCAACCCTGGCCCCTGAGCTTCCCTAAGCAAGCGTAGTCCGCTAAGCTATAACACTGGCCCTTATGTGCATGTCATCTTAACCCTGTGGTAGCCTTACTTTTAAGACTACATCTATATCTGATTTGTGTTGTACCTCTACTAATTTACATTTGATTCTGTGTGCTGCTATAATCTTTTTGAACTTTTCTGTCTGTCAAAAACACCAAAGATTAGGGGGGGAAACCAACTTAGAACTACTAAGCAACTTTTTGGAAATTACAGGACAAAATACTAGCACATTAAAATTATTTGCTTTTTTAATACAGTGATGATCGATTGAAAAGTTAATTCAAAATGCAATGATAAGTACATATAAAACTCTGAGTTTGATCCTCATATTGCAAAGGTTAGTCATTTAATTAAAGAAGGTGAATCATAAATTTATGTATAAAAGCTATAACCCCACTTTCATTATCTCCTAAAAAGGAAATTGTTACGAATTCAAAAATATAAATATCTTTAATGTCTGTATCAAGAAGCTATGCAGAACATCATAGTGGATTCCTATAATTCCAGCTCTCTTGTGGCTGAGACAGGAGGTCCGCTGTGAGTTCGATGCAAAATCAGCGTGAATGCATAGCAAGACGCTGTCTCAAATAAATAAAGCTACAAAACAGGTGAACAAAGTCAAACCATGTCTAAATAAATGGAAAGTTAAATGAAATAACGTTAAAATATTATCTTTACCAACTTGATCAATGGATCCATTCCCAATCAAAATTCTTCCTTGCAATTTCACTGATATCAATATGTTGATCCCAGTATTTATAAGAAAGGTGAAAAATCCTGAATAATCAACAAAATTCTAAAGAAAATAACAAGAAGGAAAAGGAGGAAGAGGAAATAACGGAAGACAAAAAGGGAGAATAGGGGAGATGAAAAGGACAGGTAAAGCTCAATCTTAAGATATGTTTACTGTGGTAAACAATGTTTCACACAGTGTGACTCTGAAATATGGAGATCACTGCAAAGGATTGAGCCGCAAATAGATCCACATGTGAATAGCTTACCCAACTTTATGAAACGTGTAGAAGCAATTTCATATTTACAGTGAACAATTTCCACTCAAGTGATGCTGGAAAATTTTATACATCCATATGCTTAAAATGTTCTAAATGCAGACATTGCTCCCTTTGCAATACGTAAATCAATAATAATTAGATTGTGGAGTTTAATTTAAAATTTAAAATTCTTAAGAAAATCTCAGCCATTCTTTTAGTGGTTGTATTTTACTTATAACACCAAAAGCAGAATTCATGAAAGAAAAATAAAAGTATAATCAGCTGGTTAAGATTCAGGGAATAAAAGCAAGGATTGAAATTAAAGAGTACATTAACTCAAAAAGCTTCTTCAAAACAAAGGAAGCAATTGACGGAATAAAAAAAATCTACTGATAGAGAGGGAGGAGAGTTTTGCTGGCCGTTCATCTGACAGAGGACTAACACCTAGCACATGGAAGAAACTGCGCAAATTACCAACAAAGCACAAGTGACCAAATCAGTGAATGAGCAAATCATGTGAGCAGACACTTCTCAAGTGAAGAGCAAACAACACATACACATATGAAAAAATTTTCAACAACTTCAGCCACTAGGGATATGCAAATCAAAACTACCTTAAGGTTTCAACTCTTGGATTTTATTTACTTGTTCAGATACTTGCACTAGATATAACATACTGTGTTTACTCATGCAGGTCCTTATACTCATTCTTGCCCTCTTTCCTCTCATGGCATCCCTTTCTTCTACATTAAAGTCAATATCTTCACTTTGTGAGAAGGAGCACTTCATATTAGCCTTTCTGCGTTTGTCATATTTCATGTAACATGCTGACCATTTCACCTAATCTATTGTAAATGAAGTGCTTTAATTACTTTTCATGGATGCATAATGCTTCACTATATATATCGTATTTTTTAAAATCCATTTTTGCACTCATGGGCCCCTAGGCTGATATATAATATGGCTATTATGAATAATGCACAAAACGTGTGTATAATGGCATCTCCTAGTCATGCTGGTCTGATTTCCTTTAAGCATGTACCCAGTATAACTAGATCACATTGTAGTTCTCATATTGGTTTTTAGTAAGCACAATACTGCTTCTGCAGTAGCTATACTAATTTACATTCCTAGTGGCAGCCTGAAAAGAGTCCTTTTTGCCACGTCCCTTACATCATTTGTTAATTCAATTTATTTAGGATAATGGCCTTTTTAAATGAGTGAGGTGAAATCTTTTCTAAAAGTTTTTTTTGAAGGAGAGTAAATAAGAAAAAAGTTAGAAATGAAACATAGATTGAATAAACAAAATTATAGAATTCAACAATGGTTATCATATTATCTTCAAATTAACTGTTCAGTT
Source organism: Myocastor coypus (assembly GCA_004027025.1). Lineage (NCBI taxonomy): Eukaryota > Metazoa > Chordata > Mammalia > Rodentia > Myocastoridae > Myocastor > Myocastor coypus. Next base: position 298,714 of record PVJA010000001.1, on the reverse strand, counting down.
ACACAATTTTGACACAGATATTTGGAAATTCAAGGAAATACGTAATTGTAGCCTGTCAAGAATATGGTTTTTGGCCCAGTCTCTTACTTTCAAGTACTACTCTTGAGAGAATGACAGTAACTGAGTTTACACCAGGAGCAGTACATATCAAAAAGACAAGAGTGACATGTATTCCAAACATAGTTTTAGCGTTACATTGTGCTATAATCAATATGCTGAACCTTTTGAAGGTTCTTGAGACCAATATCTGATTCATCCTGTGTACATAATTGTATGGTTTTGCTATTGATATGCTTTCTGCTTCATCTGCTTCCAGTCACTTTGTTGTTTAATCCATAACACATTCAGCTGTGTTATGTCCTTAAGTTCTTGATTTCTTCTTTAAAGTTCTTATATTAGGGAGACTATATGATATTTACACATATAGGTCTGGTTTATATCACATTGTATGGAAAGTTATTAGAATACCAATGATGGTCAGAAAATATCATTTCCAAGCTAAGTCAAAGATACTTGATACTCAGAAAGCCAGTGATGATAAGCTCAAGTACCTATGTTATAGAGTAATAGTATCACAAAGCATTTCTGCTGGAGGGTTGAGAATGTAAGTTAACAGACCAAAAGTTGGAGAAAAAGAAGGGCTATATGGATAGCCAATATTTTGGCCCTAGCCCTTCAAGGTCAATAAAGACCAAGGATATAAGAGAACCTGTGCTATAATATCCTATAACTCAGAGGTGTCCCAAATTTCCTGGTCAAGGAGATTATGGGACCTCAGAGGAAAGGGATGAATGAACTGAAGTGCATCTAAGGAGAGTCACCCAGAGAAAAACATTCTCTTAGGCTTTCACAGAAAGCAAAATGGCCAAGCAATGGCCGTGACTCGTCCCGAAGGCTGACACTAACAACAGTTCTACAAAGTACTGACTATGATCCCAAACTTAATCCTGAGGGGATTTGACCCTGGAAGATACAAAAAAAAAAAAATGAATGTTTTGTTATACAGGTCTTGCTTCAAAGTGCCCTTGACCACCCAGCAAGAAAAAAAAATGCTTAATTACAATGCATGAAACGCAGAGCTAGATTGGTGAGATGAGTTTAGGAGGCTTAGATTCAATAGCCTCCAACATCACAAGCTTCACTGGTGGCCCACTGCAATTGCAGAACACTTGACTGTGTATGTATCTGCTTCCTCTTAGTCCAAAGAGAAGTATATTCTTTTCTTTTTTTACTAAGCAACATCAATAGGGAGATGAGTCATGCCCACACACTGTACTCTGTAGAACGATTGTGAGGACAATATGCAATATGTCAACTTTCAAAGAAAAGAAAGGGGAAAAGAAAAAAAAAGTAATGTTGATTTAGAAGGGTTAATGTTTAATTATTTGATCAATCTTATATACCTATATGTGATAATCTAAACTGATCTGATGATGAAAATATGTAATATAACCATTGTTAAATTTAAACAATAAAAATTGAAACTTGAAAAAAACAAATTAACTGTTCAGATGAAATATATGAGCATGCAAATAGATAAAACATAAAAATGAAAAAAGAAATCATTAGCTATTCCCTCCAGTAGATCAGTAGAAATCGGTAGTACAGTCATCCAGACTATCATATATATTCCTTTCTTTTGATAGTTGCACCAATCTGCATTCCCACCAGCAGTGGAGAAGGGTTCCTTTTTCTCCACAGCCTCTCCAGCATTTGTTGCTGGTTGATTTCTTTATGATAGCCATCCTTACTGGGGTGAGATGGTATCTGAGTGTTGCTTTGATTTGCATTTCACGAATAGCTAGCAATGTGGAGCATTTCTTCATGTATTTGTAGGCTTGCTGTACTTCTTTCTCTGAGAAGTGAGTGTTCATCTCAGATGCCCATTTCTGGATTGGGTCTTTGAATTTTGGGACCCTAATGGTTTTTAGTTCTTTGTAGATTCGAGATAGAAGACCTTTGTCTGAGTACTTGTTAGTTAAAATCTTTTCGAAATTTGTGGGTCGTCTTTTCACTTTGTTAGTGATTTCCTTTGACATGCAGAAACTTCTTAGCTGGAGGAGGTCCCAATTGTTGATGCTTTCAAGTGTTAAACGTGCAATTTGATTTCCATCCATGAACTCTTTGCCTACTCCAATGTCTTCAAGATTTCCTCCCACTTTCTCTTCCAGGAGATTTAATGTTTCACTTTTAATATTTAGATCTTTAATCCATTTCGACTTTATTTTCGTGCATGGTGATAGACTAGGGTCAAGTTTTAGTTTTCGGCATATAGAGAGCCAATTTTTCCAGCACCATTTGTTAAAGAGGCTGTCTTTCTTCCAGTACACATGTTTGGCCCCTTTGTCAAAAGGTGGCTGAGTGTGTTTGTATTTGCTTCTGCATCCTCTAGTCTATTCCATTGATCTTCAGGTCTATTCTTTTGCCAATACCATGCTGATTTTATTACTGTAGCTTTGTAGTATAACTTTAGGTCAGGAATTGTAATGCCTCCTGCCGTACCTTTATTGATGAGAATTGTCTGCAATTCTGGGTCTCTTTTGGTTCCAAATAAATTTTTGGAATGACTTTTCCAGCTCTGTGAGGTATATCAGTGGTATTTGGATAGGAATTGCATTAAATCTGTACAACAATTTAGGGAGTATGACCATCTTCACAATGTTGGTTCTTCCTATCCAGGAGCAGGGAATATCTTTCCATTTTCTGAGATCTTCTAAGATCTCTTTTTTCAGAGTACTATAGTTTTGATTGAAAAGGTCTTTTACTTCCTTAGTTAGGTTAATTCCTAAGTATTTCATTTTCTTCGGTGCTATCATAAAAGGTACTGTTTCTCTAATTTGTCTCTCAGTGTGTTTTTTATCTATGTAAAGTAATGCCACTGACTTTTGTGTGTTGACTTTGTAACCTGCTATGTTACTGAATTTGTGTATTAATTCCAGTAGCTTTTTGGTGGAGTGCTTTGGGTCTTCTAAGTAGATTATCATATCATCTGCAAATAATGAAAGTTTTACTTCTTCTTTACCTATTCTTATTCCTCTTATTTCTCTTTCTTGTCTAGGATCTTGAACAGAGTGGAATTTTGAAATTTCCTAGTAAACATTTATTGAATTAATAAATTCTATCACCATGAAGAATTGATTCAATAATGTATGCTATAAGACAAATGGATTACAATCTAAATAAAACAAAAAGACATTTATCTGCAAAGAGAAAAGTGTAATCATCTCTTATGAAAATGTTAGGGCTAAGACTAAAGATAACTTTCCATACATTAATTGAGTGATCTATTGAGTAATTAATTAGGGCTAAGAAGATAGGTTGGTGGAATAAGCACATGCCCAGCAAGTATAAGGTTCAATCACTGGTACTGAAAAAAAAATTAATTAATAGAAAAACAATTTATTCATTTGTTCATTTGTCTGTTTGAGATATGGAGGATTAAACCAAGGTGCTTCACACTGAACTGTTTTCCGATCACCATCACTGGTATCTGGTGATGTTTGATTGTTTTTGTTTTTTTTTTTTTTTTTGCATTGCTATTATTTTGGTTTTTTGAGACACGTTCTTGCTAAGTCTCTAAACTATCAAGGTGGGGCTCTATCTCGCAGTCCTCCTGTCTTTATCCCCTAGAGTACTGAGAAACAATTTGGAAGTAACTTAGAAAAATAAAGAAATTGGTGTCAAATAGTCCCTACAGAATAAAATAAGCAGGCACCACAATATAAAACAAATCTCTATGATTTGGTTTCTGTGAAGGTTGAGGCTTTGTCTTGCTCATGTTTACACTGCCATGGATATGTCGACCCAAATCGAGTACATGGAATATTTTGGCTATTGAAAGCTATACTGTATTTTCATCAGGAGCTGAGGTAGAACAGAGAACCAGGAACTTAAGTAGGAGGCCAACACTATTAACTATGGGGGCTAACCCACAGGGAACATGGCTAGCAATTGATGTGGCAGAGGGAATTCTAAGGTGAAACAGAAATAAGAAGTTTGGGAAGCAGCTGCTTGCCCTAACTGGTTAGGAGAAAAGGGTAGAAAGAAATACTAAGAGATGATGAGACCATGACTCAGACCTGTCAGGGAATAGGTTTACCCACGCATGTAGTGAAACAGATTTTGTCAGAAACAAAGAGAATGACCAACATAGGAAAACACAGATTCAAAGAAAATTGTGTCTCATCTTCTCTTCAGCTCTCAAGACCTGGCTCACCATTCAACATTTACCAAGTGAAAGGACTAAAATTAAATGTGCTTACTTGTCCAACTCCAGGAACACAAAGACAAAGAAGTATGTATTTGGTTTAAAAAGCATTATCACAATTCAAATATTACCAGAAATAGTTGAATAGAAACAAATGCATAAGTAATCAAACAGCGTCGAAAATACAAGTTATAATTTTTTTATATAGGTCTTGCTTTATCTTGGCCTTAACCATTCAGCAGAAAAATCTAACCACGAGGTATAAAATACAAAGCCATATTAATATGCTGAGCTGTAAAGGCTCATATCAACAGCTTGTGATAATGCCAGATGAGCTGGTAATTCACTAATGTTACGGGCTATTGGACTACATATACAGCTACATTCTCTTTGTGCAAGGAAAGGAAAGATCTGTACTAATGATGTTTAGACAAGAAATCATGTCTGCATCTTGTACTCTAAAAAACTACGATGAAGAAAACATTACACAATGTATTAATTATTGTATCTGGCCTTCTAACTTGTAGTGAAAATAGTCTCATTGCTGTTTCTTTCATATTAACTTTAATAAAAATACACTCAAAAATACATAAGGATGGGAAAATTAGGATAAAGCTGGAGGTTTATGAATGTATAAAATACTTGTTTTGTTGTGTATTAACTCTGTTGTACCTATTATTAAAAGTGATTCTCGCAAATTCCTTGTGAGATAGATATTATCATAAATTTTATAGGTGAAGAATCTACCTGAAATTGTGACACTTTAAAGGTGCAGATCCAAACTGGCTGTATACCAAAGTTTATAAATTTTCTTAGGTGAAACTACCTCTTTGGGATGTGTGAGGAGTTGAAGTAGGACTAGGAAGAAACATTCACAACAGAAAGTGCTGCCTTTGCCCTTTTCTTTTTCTTTTTATGGCTGTGCTATTTTTCATAGGCAAATTTCTTCACCAATGTCTCCAGCACAATAATGTATTAAAATAAGACATGAAAACTCAGCAAATGTAGGAACCACAGGTTGTGTACAGGTAAAACCAGCCCACAGACCCCAACACTCCTGGGAGAGTAGTAGAATCCAGTTTTCTCTTCCAAATTAAAAAATGTCAGAAATTTGTGGCAGTGGGTCTATTGTACTCAAAACTAAGCTTTTAAGCCACCAAATCAACAATTAATATTTAAAGAAGAAATAAAAGTCAGATCAGCAGCTAGTATCCTTTAGAAGTCATTGTAGAGACACATTTTATTGGTACTTTCATTTTGTTGACTCATTTTTATGTACTTTTATTACAGAACACCTTACTCATACACTCAAGAGCATCATTTCCAAACTCCTTTAAGAAAAAAATAAAAATTTCAGGTACCACTGAATATTTTATCAGTGTTCATTAGGACGTAAACAAAAACTGAGTTGCTCTTGAGTTCAAGGCGAGAGCAACAGCTGCTGGGTGCACACAAAACTCCACTCAGGCTTCACATGAGAGGAAACATTTTCTTGATACTGTCTAGGCAGAGTGAATTTTATCACTGTTATGTAAAGTTTGAGCCGGGCGTGGTGGCTCACGCCTGTAATCCCAGCACTTGGGAGGCTGAGGCAGGAGGATCGTTGTGAGTTCGAGACCAGCCTGAGCTACAAAGGTGAGCTCAAAGCCAGCCTGAACTGCACAGTGAGACCATGTCTAAAAAAAAAAAAAAAAAAAAAAAAAAAA